>CM055278.1:52147941-52356072 GCA_029237695.1 Conchocele bisecta
GTGGCGATTTTTTTATTTTCCCCAGCGGAATCCCTGATGACATAGGCGGTTGCATTATGAATGTAAAACAAGATGTATTACACAGCTGATCTTTGTGTCGTTTGCCTATCTAAAAGCATCTGATCCTACACTTCTGCAATCTCCAGTGATGGTTTTCCACATATCTATATTTATCCTATCGCGTAGTGAAAATTGGATATAGGGATGCAAAAGTCTTCCGTCTGTCCGTCATGTTTTCCATTCTTCTCTAACTACTTTACCGTATGACCGATTGGCTTGAAAATTCACGTGCATGTTTATTATCACCCATATGTTCATTCCCCACCACGCCCATGATATTGCTGTGCCCAAGACGAAGATCAAATAACTTTTAAATTTCCATCCTGTAGATGCGTGTAATTTCTTTACTGTATGAGCGATTGGCTTCAAACGTCATGTGTTTTTCAGCATTCATATTTCATTCCACAGGAATGGAAACGGGATGGGCGTGGCTCTGTCGAGCACATCCCGTTTCCATGCCGCGCCAGATATTTTTTCCCATTCACGGCATTTAAAATGCAAAAGAAATAACCCAAGCCACTGCACATATTCATACGCAGTGATTAGGTTGTATTGACAGGATACTCAAAAATGTTTCACGGCACATACACACTGTGTTGACGGGATAAATGCCGTTCTTGTTCGCATTGCTTTCTGTAAGAGCCTGCGAATATTGCCATTCTATCGTTAAATATCAGGTTGTATGAAACATGCAATTGAGCCTTTGAGAATGGGTTTATTTATAGGTTGTATTATAAAACTTATCCACTCGCCACTAGGCAAGGGGGGGGGGGAATGTTGTTATAGTCCATGTTTGTGTGTACATGCTTTAGTAACGCCACCATTTCTTAATAATTCCAGCACAAACATATTTACACAATTCCCTAACATTTGATTGGCCCGTAGCAAGTCTCTGTCCATAATTTATATCCCAGTTACAACTCGTCCACTAGCAAGGAATGTGTTGTTATAGTCCATGTTTGTGTGTACATGCTTTAGTAATTTAACGCCACATTTCTTAACATAATTCCAGCAATCAAACATTTATACACATACCCTAACATTTGATTGGCGTACGCCAGTCACAATCTGTCCATTTGATTATCATATATCCAGTAAATCCGCCGAACTACTTTCCGTAACCGTCAGGCGCAGTTAAAATAATTCTTAAGAAAACGGAAAATAAACACATTTTCTTGATGAATTTACTTCAAATGCTGGAATTATAAGGAATGAATGGCCTTTTTGTGGAATTTATCGGGGATATAAACTTGGAAAAGTTGCGGGAATACTGGACGAGGCCTTAAAAAATTACAATTTTGGAAAAAAAAAAATATTTTTTCTGAAAATTGTAATTTTTTATCGCTTCGTCCAGTATTCCCGCTAGTTTATACCCCGATAAATTCCACAAAAAGGCCATTCATTCCTATAATAACTGATGAACCACTTCACCACTGAACCACTGACCCTACATCTGAACACCCAAGGTCAAGGTCATGGAGAATCTATGTTTATTTTATTATCAAGACAGCCAGCTTAGTGATAACGTGTCCTAGTTTTGCTTATCAGTCTTGTTTTATTTCATTCTTAGACAAGTGACGACAGAAGATGGTGAAAGAAAAGCTAAAGAATTAAATGTGATGTTTATAGAAACTAGCGCCAAGGCGGGATATAATGTAAAACAGGTAGGCATCATTTGTCTATGACTGGAGAAATGGGGCTTATGGGTTTTGTGACCAGTGTAGCTCCTGATTGAATAGCACACTGCTGTAGCCTAATAACAATTTATATTGGTTATTAGAAGCATGCCAGGCGTTTTTGTCGCGCCTGCTTTAGCAGAGGCGCGACTATAGTCGGCGCTTTTTCCGTCGTCGTCCGTTTTTTGTATGGCAAATACGTTAAAGTTATTGTTTTTTCACAATATCTCTTTAACCCCTTGCCAGAGTTTGATAATATTTCACATCAATGTTTGTCTAGGGATGATGCTTCATTACGCATGCCCCCACATCCAAATTCTCAAGGTCAAGGTCATTTATTTACTTGTAATGTTCACCGGTTTTGTAACAGAAATGCGTTAGTTATTGTTTTTTCACAATATCTCTTTAACCCCTTGCCAGACATTGATAATATTTCACATCAATGTTTGTCTATGGATGATGCTTCATTATGCACACCTCCACATCCAAATTCTCAAGGTCAAGGTCATTTATTTACTTGTAATGTTCACCGGTTTTGTAACAGAAATGCGTTAAAAGTTATTGTTTTTTCACAATATCTCTTTAACCCCTTGCCAGACTTTGATAATATTTCACATCAATGTTTGTCTAGGGATGATGCTTCATTACGCACACCCCCACATCCAAATTCTCAAGGTCAAGGTCATTTATTTACTTGTAATGTTCACATTCGGTTTTGTAACAGAAATGCGTTAAAAGTTATGTTTTTTCACAATAATCTCTTTAACCCCTTGCCAGACTTTGATAATTTCACATCAATGTTTTTTCTAGGGATGATGCTTCATTACGCACACCCCCACATCCAAATTCTCAAGGTCAAGGTCATTTATTTACTTGTAATGTTCACGGTCAAATGCCTCGGCAGGCGCGATACCGCTTCCGTGGCGGAATTCTTGTATTATCAAGGCTGCCAGCGAGGGGATTAGCTTCATAATAACAATGCCCTTGTTGTAATGTTAGTGGCGATTATTCAATGCTCACCCACACAGGTACATTCCTTTCTGCTTGCTGTTGAACGTACATAAAATACCAATCGATCAATCAATCTTACTGGTATTAACACCTGAGGACAAGTGATCCTGTATAGTAAGGGAGTAATCATTGATTTTTCCGAAATGCATTATTTCATACAGAACTAATGATTGCATATATTTGATGATTAAAACTATGCAGAATTATTATACTGAATTTATTACATTATCACAGCCAAATTGGCTGTGATAATGTAATAAATTCAGTATAATAAAAATTAATAAATTTATCCTAAAATTGAAAATTTCTCCCTCAAAGTATACTTTGCAATGTTGGTGAAATAGGCTACTGGGGCCCGTTTCACTAAACTTTGTATGACTAAAATGTTCGTAAGTGCAAAATCATGATAGTCTGTAAATGTCACATTAACAATGTTTTCTTGTAAACAATTATTGGATTGTAATTTATTGAGCATATGCTGCATTTGCAGCCTATGCTCAATAAATGTAAATCCATCAATTGAAATTTACAGACGATCACAAATTTGCACTTACGAACATTTTAGTCGTACAAAGTTTAGTGGGCCCATCGTACAAAGTTTAGTGAAACGGGCCCACTAAACTTTGTATGATAAAAATGTTTGTACGGATATTTCTTTGAATTATGTCTCCCCCATGAATGGGGAGACATATTGTTTTTGGCTTTGTTTTCCGTCTGTCCGTCACAAAATATGTGTCGTGCATATCTCCAAAAGTTTTTGAGTTACAGTCGTGAAACTTTACAGGAATACTTGTCATCGTGTGAAGTTGCGCACCTGGGGTTTTAGATGTGGATTCATCCTGTATTTATGGAGTTATGGCCCTTGACTTAGCGAAAATTGGGGATTTTCAACTTGTGTCGCGCATATCTCCAAATGTATTTCAGTTGGAGTCATGAAACTTTATAGGAATACTGGTTATCGTGTGAAGTTGCGCACCTGGGGTTTTAGATGCGGATTCATCCAGTATTCACAGAGTTATGGCCCTTGACTTAATGAAAAGTGGGGATATTCAACTTGTGTCGCGCGTATCTTCAAGTCATTTACTTTACATGGGGCTCCAATAAGGGCACATCTACCTTAATGGTTATGAAAAATGAAATCAAAAGTTGGTGAAAATTTCAGACCAAATGAATATAATACCGCATTTGCTCTGAAAATTTCACCAACTTTTGTTAGCCTTGTGAAAAGCGGTGGTCATTTATAAAAATAATTTTTCGGCAAAAATCTCATATCGATAATGTTGAATATATTAGGTGTCAGCTCAATTATACATGTACTTTCGGCTTTTTATGCCTGACGTTTCAATTTCCATATTTCCTCACTTTTTATACGACCGTTTTTACGACTGTACGTATTACGTTTTACCGTATGGCGGGCATGTGAGTGGGCGGGCGGCTGAAGAAAAAATGCATAGTTCGTGTACACAACTCCTCCGAAACCGTTCAGTCGATCGATCTGAAACTATACACACGTCTTCTACACATATTGAAGATGTGCACCTGGGTGTTTTTATGCCGAAAACTTATTTTTTAACAAAAATATCACCTTTTTAACTTAGCCATGTTTTCTACATTATTTTATCCAATTCCCTATCATTTCTACTTTACACTCTACTTTTCTATCTCTGCCTAAATCAGTATACATGTTTAGCTCAACGAGATAAAGAAATAATGCTATAGACTTTCAAATTCTCATTAATGTTTCTTGCCTTGGTGACAGCTTCACATTTCTGCATCTTCGCTGTCTGGCCCATATTCGACGGGCGTATTTTGTGACTTGCGGCACTCTTGTTATTTTATTATCTCTCAATATACAGCTAACTTATGCAGAAAATACAAGGTAGCTACATATATGCTGTTGCTGCCTTAAATTATACTTTTCCAAGTCCTGATAACATGCAGTGGCGGTATTGGGGGAGACATAAGTTATGTACCTACGGGTTAATATCACTAAATGTAGCATCCACGGACGATTTTCCAAAATCAGCCGTCCGAACAAATGCTATTGTGGATTTAAATTTTGCACTTATGAATTTCCTTGTCGTACGGAGTTTAGTGGAACGGGCCCTAGGAGCTGTAGCCTATTTCACCAACATTGCAAAGCATACTTTTCTAGC
The DNA here is from genome assembly GCA_029237695.1 of Conchocele bisecta. Taxonomy (NCBI): domain Eukaryota; kingdom Metazoa; phylum Mollusca; class Bivalvia; order Lucinida; family Thyasiridae; genus Conchocele; species Conchocele bisecta. The sequence goes on from CM055278.1 coordinate 52,152,845, forward strand.
AAAGTATACTTTGAGGGAGAAATTTTCAATTTTATGATAAATTTATTAATTTTTATTATACTGAATTTATTACATTATCACAGCCATTATGGCTGTGATAATGTAATACATTCAGTATAATAATCCTGCATACTTTTAATCATGAAATACATGCATTTGTTAGTTCTATTTGAAATAATGCATTTCAGGAAAAATAAATGATTACTCCCTCAAAGTATACTTTGCTAGAAAAGTATACTTTGCAATTTTGATGAAATCGGCTACTGTTAGTGGTGAAAGGTTTCATTTTAATTTTAGTATCGGTGAATTTCCGTTTTTGTTCCAGCTTTTCCGACGAGTAGCCGCGGCCTTGCCAGGAATGGAACAGACCCAGCCGAATACGCACGGTGAAAGTATCCTTTCTTACGCTGTTTGGCTCAGTTTATTGTTTGTGAACTGTGGCTGTATCTCCTGGAAATGGGGCTTAAGGCATCTTTGGCCAGCCTAACTCTTGGTTGCTAGCACATTCCCACAGCTTGTCTGTCTGCATATGTGGCTGCGACTGGAGAAATGGGGCTTATGGGTTTTGCGACCAGTTTAGCTCCTGATCAATAGCACACTCCTGTAGCCTGATAATGATCTATATTGCTTGTTAAAAACATGAGGGTGTTTCATTGATGGACTGGCGATCAGTGCAGATCCTGATCAAACTGTGCGAATGCACAGGCTGTTCTGGATCTACACTGGTCACATTTTTGCAGTCACATCAATATATGGCTTTGTTGTTGAATGGACATAAAACCCTGATCAATCAATCTCACAGTCTGATTTCTACTGCTTATTGGAAGCATGGCGGGTGTTTCTGTCTCTGAATGGCGAACAGTACATACCCTGCTCAGACTGCATCCGTGCAGTCTTGTCTAGGTCTGCACCGTTCGCAAAGGCTAAATCCAGATCTAGGCTCTGGTCATAAAGTCTTTCAGAGTATAAGCCCCATTTCTATCATCAAAAGAGTTACGTCTCTTATACACTTCTCACACCCCACACATTAGTAACACATTTAGTATTAGCTACAATGATTCGCCTCCGATAATTTATCTACAGTTACAATTTGAACCATTCAAAAAATGTGAGCAACCGAAGTGCATACCCAAACCTGTTTGGTTTTGAGATGTTCTACCAACATTTAACTTGTTAAACTCTTCCACAAATGCATGTGAGTTTGCAATCATGAACAGAGATAATATACAGAGATAATATACAGAGATAATATATTTACATGATGGTCAAACCATGAAAAACAAATAAACTACAGTTTTAATGGTGTCTGGATTTCAGATTGTAAGTGAACTATATGAGCGTGTAGGTGTGCTTTTCAAATATGAACAGAAATGAATGACAGACAGCGAAACCCATCAAAAACACAATGAGGTATATACATCTAGGTGTGAAGTTTAGAAAGAGTTGACTATTTTTGTTGAAATTGTGCTTAGGTCGTATTCACACAGCACGGACTGCAACAACGTGAGGTAGGTGGTGTTGTCGTGGTGTTGCTTGTTATAGAGATAGGGTACATATAGTCTGTCTGTCTGTCTATCTGAGATTTGAGATTTGTCTTGAAGTTAAAAAACTATAGAGGTACATTTGTCATCCAACCTTTGTATTACCTGCTTGTTGAACATACATAATTGAAACTAGAGTACATAAATGTGGATGTGACTGGAGAAATGGGGCTTATGGGATTTGTGACCAGTGTAGCTCCTGATCAAATATCACACTTCTGTAGCCTGATAACGATCTATATTGCTTGTTAAAAGCATGACATGTGCTTCATTGATGGAATGGTGAACAGTGCAGATCCTGATCAGACTGTGCGGATGCACAGGCTGATCTGGATCTACACTGGTCGCATAAATCCCATTTCTCCAGTCACAGTCACATATTTGAAACTCCATTCCATGAATCAAATTTGTCTTTGTCATGCTGTAATATGGTGTACATGTATTTTTATATTTACCCAATCTTCTAATTTCACTTTTATATAGTATGCATGCAGTTTGATGCAATTTCTTTCGCTTAATACTTATGCACACTCTCTCGCTGAATGTTTATCTAGACATCTCCCTATAAGTATTATTTACTTGTTTATATGACGTGTGCATGCCATTTGTGAATGGTTTTGTTGTGCATTAATTTTCCGCAGTTTTTAGCATCTGACAATCATATTTGTCCGTCCCTGAATGATCTTAGCTGTTGCTGGGATGTTAACCCCATTCACTTCATATTTGTATTATTAAGACAATGAAAGAAACCACCGTATTTCACTGGCAAAACTGAATACCACACCCACAATATTACAGTATTGTATTGTCAGTACAATGCAGGGGTAGATTATTTCATCTTACTATTTTACAGGATAACTAATATCATTTTTTTCTTTTTTTTTGTCATTCAATATTTTATTTCTTAATACTGCACAGAACAATGATACAATTATACATTTACATATATGAGCATCGCATGAGAAATTTGTATAGTCCATATACAAACACAATATATTCAGCATGTGTGGCCGTGATTGGAGGAGAAGGCTTTATGGACTTATACACTAATATTCTAAAGGGATGGGAACTACATACATATTCAACGTTAGTTAGTATGTCACCTCAACCATAGTTGTCGGGGAAATTGAGTGTGTACCTATCTGTCGGTAGGCAATTTTTGTTTGTGTGCGATATATTCTGTGTTGATTCTCGGACTATTTCATTAATATGAATGGAGATAATTTTCTATAAAACAAAATCAGAAAATATCCACAAACTGTGCAGATCCTGATGAGACGGATCGTTACGAGCCGGCTCATTTGGATCTACACTGTTTGCAAATGTTGCTATAGTGGTAACTAAGGATTATATTGCTGCTTCGAGTTTCGTCAAATCTTTTTCTTAAGGCGAGTCAGGGCAAGTCATATTGAGTCATTTTAAAAGGAGGTCTAACTCCTAAACAGACTTTGTTTAATGTCGAAAGAGTTATGTCCCTTTTGTCACACTCCACTATCTATACATTGTTAATATGAAATTTACAGACTATCATAATTTTAGTCGTACAAAGTTTAGTGAAACGGCCTCCTGATTTAGTAAGGATGTCTGGCACCAGATCAAGATATTTTGATTTCAATGCTTTCTAAGGATATTGTGATGTCCAAGCTGAACACATGATGCTCCCCCATACGGGTGCATTTCAGATTATATATGATCTTGTTGCTGAACGGATGTGAAAGTTTGTTATCAATCAATCAATCAATCAATCAATCACTCACTCACTCACTCACTCACTCACTCACTCACTCAATCCCTTCACCACTAAATATCATACACTGACTGGGCCCGGTTCATCAAAACCTCTGTTAGCTTAACAGACTGTTAAATCCTTAGCAATGCTAAGGATTTAACAGTCTGTTGAGCTAACAGAAGCTTTGAGCAACCGGGCCCTGCCGGTTATTTTCGGACTATTCAGAACATCATAAAATGGCAAATCAGAATACATATTTGTAGAGTAGATCGTATGTGAGCCCTTACATTGAGCCAATTTATCCATAGCTACATTGTTAATAACAAACATCAAGATTGTGGTATATTGTGTTAACATTTCCGTTATCTTTAGTATATTTACAGCTAGTAGTTAAAACCCATCTTGATTCATCATGTTAATTTAAAAATGTGTGTCATATTTCTGTCACTTTATTTGAACTTCCAAGATGTATTCCTTGAAAGAGCATCTTTAATTTTCAATTGTATTTTTGTCGCTTTATGTGAACTTTAAAATGTAGTCGTACTCTTAAAACGACCTCTTATTTTCCATCGTGTTTCTGTCGCTTGATTTCCGTTTGCTTTTGTTTTCCTTAATTGTCCCTAGTGACGGAGGTCAAGTTGAAGGATACTGCTCGGGAACCCCAGGCGATGGAAGGAGGCTGTGCATGCTGATATTTGTTGTTGTATTGTTGTGTCTATTTATAGATATTCATCGGTGAGCCAGATAAGTAGCAGATTTACAAGACTTTTTCATTTGAATTTTTTTTTTTTTTTTTTTTTATATTCTTTTTTCAATAGTAACAAGCTCATTAGAATCGTCTTGAGGAGAACGTTTTTATTTTCTTGTTTTGAAATGCAAATTAAGAAAACAGTTTTTATCAGATTATTTGCTTATCTGGAATACTGGTTATATCGGTGCATGCTCAGTGGCCTCAAGTGTCCCGGCATGTACGGTATGCCTGGAGGTTGGTGGTTCGAATCCCATAAGTGAACAAAACGTGACCATTGGTCACGATATAAGTTTGGCACGATAGAATGGGCTATTGCATGCTCAACTTCAGATACTGCAATGATTGATATTTGACGTCTAGAATTGAGCTTGACCAACCAGAACAGGACATACTGGTTGATAACTTATTGACTTACAAGTGTTCATGTTCAATTGAACACAAGCGCGTTAATGTTCAACGTGCGGTCGGATCAGTGCAAGGACGGAAATCGCAATGGTGGATTTAAACCGATTAAACCATTATGTATTTACTTGTATTTTTAACATCTGTGGGTCTTTATATCAAAATGTTAAATGTTAATTCATACGTACCTGAATATATATAGTTTTCGTCATTCTATCATAATGCTGCTGTTCGTACATCCATATGCTGTTGTCTTAATTGTTTTTACATGTTTTACATGTCCATTTTATAGCTGCAACTGTAAGCAATATTGACTTCTACTTCTTTGCTTGAAATATTTTTGCATATTTCCTGTCTCTATATGACCTTAAACTGACTTAACTCCATTCCATCACAGAACTATATTTTCCTGCTACCCCGTTGCCAAATGTCTACTGATACACTGGAGGTCAAATGTTGGAAATTGAAAATTTCAGTTTTTGCAAAATTCTCGTTCAAGATTTCCTCCTGTCATGCGCCCCGTGCAGGCACCGGGGCGGGATCAACTGATCCTGAGAATAGTGCTGCAGTAGCCATTGCTTGTCGTAAAAGGCGACTAAACTGGCTTAACGATTGGGTTCATACTTTCCGGAACCCACTATACCGGATTTGGCCCTCATGTACATTTTTGGCTTTCTTGTATGTGAGAGTTGAGTCGGGCTATGCCCCATATATAAAAGTAAGATTAGCGCTAATCCTATTACTTTTAGGGGATGGGATAAATGATGCTGGTGTGGCGAGGGCCTGGCACCAGATCAGGTTGTTCTAATTTCAGGACTGAATATATATTTTGATTGTAAATATTGAGTTCTGAAGTTGGGATTTACCCCCCTTGGACAGGTGGATATGGGACTCGACCCCGTTGACCCTTCTGCGTGTAGACTCCCTGAGGCTTGTACCTCTATGTCAGAAAAGCGGACGTTAAACCCTATTCACTCACTCACTCACTCCTCCTGTCATGCAGGAGGTTAAATACGGGATCGAACCCGTTGGCCCGGCCTTAAATGACCGTAGCTGCTGATAGGCCGTTAAACACCAATAAATCATTCAAGATTTCCATTATGCAATACTATTGGCTGCCAGGGGTATATCTGAACATTGTGCTTATAAACCCTGTAGCCGATTTCATCAAAATTGCAAAGTATACTTTTCTAGCAAAGTATACTTTGAGGGAGTAATCATTTATTTTTCCTGAAATGCATTATTTCATATAGAACTAACAACTGCATATATTTGATGGTTAAAAGCATGCAGAATTATTATACTGAATTTATTACATTATCACAGCCAAAATGGCTGTGATAATGTAATAAATTCAGTACAATGTATAATAAAAATTAATAAATTTATCCTAAAATTTAAAATTTCTCCCTCAAAGTATACTTTGCTATAAAAGTATACTTTGCAATGTTGGTGAAATCGGCTACAGAGCTGCTCGGTTCATCTAATATGAAAATTCATTGTTTGGGATATGTGGCATATTTTCCCCCCCGAGTCAACTGGGGAAGATAAAATGGGGAATTGTGGGTAAAATGGGTTTACCCACAATTCCCTATTTCACACACAGGTGAATAACGCATACCGGTACCAAGGATTGTCACCATTTGTGGAAATATAACCATTTTACAATCCCCGCTACACGTTATTCACCTCTGTGTGTGAAATGGGGAATTGTGGGTAAACTGGTTGTGAGTATTACTCGTACACAGTTTACCAACAATGCCCCATTTCACCCACAATGCCTCATTTTTCACTGGGTATTAGTGGAATATAGTTTGTTCATGCCCAATTTGCAGCGTATATTGTGTTCACATGCCCAAGCTTCATGTTAACCCTTACAATGCTGAATTAAATTTTGCAGTCTGCTGTTTATTTTTTATTTTCCATTTTTCTCTTCAAAAACACGCTTTGACAGCACTTTAGAATCATTTCCAATGGAAATGATTCTAAAATGCTGACAAACCATGTTTTATTGACAGAAAAGTTAAAATATGAAACAACGGCAGACGGCACTTTTCGTTTCCCGCATTCTAAGGGTTAATTGTCTTTATTTGTGATTGGAAAAATGAGGCAGGCTTATGGTATTTGTGGCCATGTTTCTCCTGAGCTATTGCCTACATGTGTGATAATCATGATGCATACTTCACTGAAAGTAAATGGAAAACGGTGCAGATTCTGATCAGACTTTGCAAATGCGTGTCTGGATCTACACTGGTTGCATAGCCATACAAGCCATAAGGCCTATTTTTCTGTTTTAATCACAATTGTTCACAGTCCCATACACAGCTATAATGACAATGTATTTACAGTGCCTTTTTTTCCCAGAAATTATGATGGGTCCTTGGCTTTCTGATTTTGTGAAAAATTAGCGTGATTGTCGCCAAAATTGTGAAGAAGCGAAATTTTCGCCAAAATTGTGAAAGTTTACAACAAAATCAAATAATTATAATGTTAACCCTTAGTCCGCTACTCGCAACAATTTCTGTCTGCTGTTGCTTTTATATCTTGCCTTATTTCTTAATAAAAACATGGTTTGACAGCACTTGAGAATCATTTCCAATGGAAATGATTCTCAAGTGCTGTCAAAGCATGTTGTAAATGATTCTAAAGTGCTGTCACATGTTATAAATTATTCTAAAGTGCTGTCAAAGCATGTTTTTGATGATAAAAATGTAAAATAGAAAATAAACAGCAGACGACAAAAAATTAAGTTAGCGGTCTAAGGTTAATACTAAACAGTCACTAAATTATAATGGATTATAGCATCTTTCAAGTTAATTGTAATTGAACAATTGAATAAGGATGGTCCATTTTGTAATGATGTAAGCAAAAAAAAAAAAAAAATGTTTTGCCTTTTATTTTGTTTTTGGCCTTTTTTGCCTCAATTTGCCTCAATTGAAAAAAAACACATCATATTTCCAATTATGAAGGCACTGAAGATCGGCCCCAATCATATAGGGGGAAACAGCCCTGATTTGTATTTTTCTTAAAATCTTACTGCGCTTTCCATTTCTTTCACCAACATAACCTGTTTTAGGCAGTTAAGCATGTTAAAATCTCATCAGCAGAGAGAATGTGAAACAGACTGTAGACAGTAGTGTTACTTGTTGGCAAAATAAAACTGACTACTAACAATTCTATGATGCTTTCACCTCGGAATATTTCACGAATTTGTGGAGTATTCTACATGTGATAAGATTATGTTTTTAAGCAATCTGAAAAGTAGTGGCAAACACTGCAGATCCTGATGAGCTGGCTCGTTACGAGCCAGCTCATCTGGATCTACAGTTTATGCTTTGTGGGATTGAAAGTGTTAAGGTACCGGTTGTAAGTGCACATATTAAATTAGTTTCTGTACTTTTGTGTCACTACTGTGTCATAAGTGTGATTCAAAACAAACTGTGGCCCAATTTATTATATGGCTGGCAATTTCAACCAATGAGATTGTCCAATTTTAGGTCACATGATTGTGGACATATATGATATTCACCTGGATATCAGTCTTGGACTCGTCTCGCTGCGAGCCGAGTCCGAGACTGATACTCAAACTTGATATTCACCTGGAGGTGAATATCACATTTCAAATAACACTCTCGGACTCTTCTCGTGCAACGAGACGAATACGAAACTGATATTCAGATATAGCAGCATGCGCGTGTCACTGATCACGCAACCAACGCATGAGATATATCGTGCATTGTTGTATCATATACGTTCTGTAATATTGGTCATATAATAAAATAATTACTGTCTTTTGAGTCGGTGTACACAAGATTTATGTACCTTCGAAAAGTCCTATTCACTTCGGCCTTGAGCCTTGGTGAATATGACTTACCTCAGGTCCGTAAATCTTGTGTACACCTCTTCAAAAGACAATATTTGTATAATGGTTGTCTTGTATCATACCAGACACAGTGTGGGGGATTTTGTGGCTTCAGAACCTAGTGAAATAATGTTTGAAGTCATTTTCATAATAGACTTCTTTTTATAACTTTTCAAATGGCCAAATAGATTTTGTGGAAACCAGGGGCCCGTTTCAATAAACTTCTTACGACTAAAATGTTCGTAAGTTCAAATTTAAGATCGTCTGTAAATTTAAATTTATGGATTTACATTTATTGAGCATAGGCTGCATATGCAGCCTATGCTCAATAAATGTAAATCCATCAATTGTTTACAAGAAAACATTGTTAATGTGAAATTTACAGACTATCATAATTTTGCACTTACGAACAATTTAGTCGTACGAAGTTTAGTGAAACAGCCCCCTGGCGAAGCAACTATGACACCGTTTGCATTTTATAAACTCTACATGATTACAAATTAATTATTCCTGATTATTCCCAGCATTTATTGAACAAATAAATTATCATATTCGGTGCACCAACATATATCAATCATCAAAATCTGTTTGGCTGTTATGCACAGGGATTCCGCTGGCGATCGCCACTTTCACAATTGGAGATAAAAATAAACAATTGCCGATAAAAAACTACGATTTTCAGAAAAAAATCCAAAACTATTTATTTTATTTTTTTTCGAAAATTGTATTTTTTTATCGCCAATTGTTTTATTTTTTTTGAAGTGGCGATTTTTTTATTTTCCCCAGCGGAATCCCTGTATACATATATTTTAACAAAACCTGGGGCCTGTTTCACTAAACTTTGTACGACTAAAATGTTCGTAAGTGCAAACTTATAGTATGTAAATTTCACGTTAACAATATTTTCTTGTAAACAATTATTGGATTTACATTTATTGAGCATAGGTTGCATATGCAGCCTATGCTCTATAAATGTAAATCCATCAATTGAAATTTCCAGACGATCACAAATTTGCACTTACGAACATTTTACTGAAACGGGCCCCCTGATTATGAGGTCAAACTTGTTATCCCATATCCTGGGCTAATAATTCATTAAACCATAAACCATACTTGCACTTTTCATTTTATTGCACCTATCACTGTGGAAAGCTTACTGTATTTGTTGTTATCATTCTGGGTTGATCTTAATCAACTCTGTCACCCCCATTTTGTCGTTGTTATCCCGGGTTTACCAGACGTGTCACCTCTAAATATGTGACACTGACCGTTACTTGGTATTTTTGTTTTAGTCCACGGGTGTAGAACTCCCAAATCTGTTCATTTTGGTTTTTCTCCGGTTTAATATTCTGAAATATATGCATGTTGAACTACTGTATTAATCACAAAGGAAAGGAAGCATTCTCTGAAATATTAGAAACACTAGCAAATGCTGCAGACCCTGATTCGATACGAGCCGTCTCATCAGGGACCTGGGTCCTGTTTCACTAAACTGTAAACGACTAAAATGTTCGTAAGTGCAAATTTAAGATTGTCTGGAAATTTCAATTGATGGATTTACATTTATAGAGCATAGGCTGCATATGCAGCCTATGCTCAATAAATGTAAATCCAATAATTGTTTTCAAGAAAACATTATTACATGTAATGCGAAATTTACAGACTATCATAAGTTTGCACTTACGAACATTTTAGTCGCACAAAGTTTAGTGAAACGGGCCCGTTTGACTAAACCTTGTACGCGGAAAAAATATTTGTATGAACATTTTTGTAAATTCTTTTCACACATTAATGCTACTATTTTCCACCTACACATGAGAGGATATTATATCGGAACAAATCCACCAAACAATTCCCAAAACTGGCTGCTAATGCGAACTTTGCTGTACATTTTAGTGTTTGCACTTATGAACTTCTTATTCGTACAAAGTTTAGTGAAACGGTCTCCTGGATATACAGTTTTTGCAAATATTGGAATCTATAGCCTAGGGTGCTGAAATGAAATGCTGTCAAGTTGAAACCCTATATAGTGTCGAGCTGAATTGTTCTTGAACAACTAATATAATGTGTAGACTATGTCTGCTGTATACTAGACACTGCTTCTAACCAGGTTCTACATGCTTGCCTAAACATGTGGCCCCGTGCAGGCACCGGGGCGGGATCAACTGATCCTGAGAATAGTGCTGCAGTAGCCATTGCTTGTCGTAAAAGGCGACTAAACTGGCTTAACGATTGGGTTCATACTTTCCGGAACCCACTATACCGGATTTGGCCCTCATGTACATTTTTGGCTTTCTTGTATGTGAGAGTTGAGTCGGGCTATGCCCCATATATAAAAGTAAGATTAGCGCTAATCCTATTACTTTTAGGGGATGGGATAAATGATGCTGGTGTGGCGAGGGCCTGGCACCAGATCAGGTTGTTCTAATTTCAGGACTGAATATATATTTTGATTGTAAATATTGAGTTCTGAAGTTGGGATTTACCCCCCTTGGACAGGTGGATATGGGACTCGACCCCGTTGACCCGTCTGCGTGTAGACTCCCTGAGGCTTGTACCTCTATGTCAGAAAAGCGGACGTTAAACCCTATTCACTCACTCACTCACTCTACATGCTTGCAAGCAGAAGATATTGTGCACTATTAAAGGCCTATTAAATAACAAATGATGATCAAACTATTGTGGCAACTTAATTTATTTTTTATTCCTGCGGTTTACAAAGTATGTCGCACGGTATACAGTTGTTTGCTTTCTGCCAAGTCATGCATTCATCTGTAGGATAAACTGTACGTTTCGAAACTTGTGTGTCCAAGTGGTGGCCGGGGGTATCTGTGAGCCCTGCTCACTTGTTCTACTGTCTGTTTCACGAAAGCTGCCCAGATTTTACGGCTATATAAACAATTAAAAAACAAGATTTCTTTTGATAATATTAAATTAAAGGAAAAATTAAGAATGAGCCTTCTTTTTATTTCGTGAAATTTGGTCAAATATTTACCCCATAGACATCTTGACGGAGTGAAGATGTCGATGGGGATTTACATGTAACATGGGGAATTTTTTTTGAATTTTAGAAATACTGGACCGATTTTTAAAATTTAACTTTTGTTTTCTTAGATCATATCCAAGCTATCTAGTCGGGTTTCGGAGTCGATTTCCAAATTTTTTCGTTTTTTGACTCCTCCCACACTTCCTTACCACTTTTCCCCCCATGTTAAATTCCCATAGACAAATCAATTTTTCGTAATAAAATCAATATTTGACCGAATTTCACGAAATAAAAAGAAGGCTCATTCTTAAATTTTCCTTTAATTTAATATTATCGAAAATAATATTGTTTTTGAATTGTCTATATAGCCGTAAAATTTGGGCAGCTTTCGTGAAACAGACTATAGTTTAATAAATCTGGTTGTGACTGGCGAAATGGGGCTGATGAGTTTTGCGACCAGTGTAGATCCAGATCAGCCTGTGCCTCCGATCAGGATCAGGATCTACACTGTTCGCCATTTCATCAAAGAAACACGCATCATGCTTCTAATATCCAATATAGATGGTTATTATGCTACAGCAGTGTACTATTTGATCAGTAGTTACACTGGTCAGAAATCACATAAGCCCCATTTCTCCAGTCACAGCTACAAATAACAAATACCCATTGACCGAATATATGCAGACTTGTATACAAGAAATTCTGTATCAGTCATTGGCATTGATACAATGTATAACGGTCTATCAGTAGCCTTGCCCAGTATAAAAGTAGTAATCTACTGATCCTACTGCTTTTGGGAGGGGGGCAAGTGATTCTGGTGTGGCGAGGACCTGGCATCGGATGAGGATTATTCTGATTTCAGGGCTGGATATATAGTTTTTTTATTGTAAATATTCCGTTCTGATTGTGGGATTTTCCCCCCATTTGTACATGTACTTGAACATGTACATGTACTTGTACAGGTAATATATGGGATTTAGTACTAAACCCTTTGACCCGGCCGTTAAATGGACCTTAGCAGTTAAACCCCCCCCACACCCCACACCCCAACAACAAAAAAAACAACAAACAAACAGTAGCCGATTTCATCAAAATTGCAAAGTGTACTTAGCTAGCAAAATTTACTTTGAGGGAGTAATCATTTATTTTTTCCGAAAAGCATTATTTTATATACATATGTATACTGCGTATATTTGATGATTAAAAGTATGCAGAATTTTTATACTGAATTTATTACATTAGCACAGCCAAAATATATAATAAAAATTAATAAATTTATCCTTAAATTGAAAATTTCTCTCGAAAAGTACACTTTGCTAGATATTAAGTATACTTTGCAATGTTGGTGAAATAGGCTACTGGATTAACAATATATCAGACTGAGATTGGAAATGATCGGATACTACAGTTTGAGTCTACGCTCATTTACTGAAAGTCCCGGAGGAAAATACTTTGAGTTAATGAAAATTTGAATAAACACGAGTTATTACATAGGAAAACATGTACTTTGGACCAAGAATTTCAATTTCGTTATCAGTAGTTTGATTTAAGAGAGTTTGAGGTAATGAGTGCAGACTAAGATTTATCAATATTAAGTTTAGGCCATAAAAAAAGTACTTTGGTTTTTCAGCTATTGCCGTGTCAGAAAAGTCCTTGCGTGTCGGGCATTTTATTGTCATGGAGAAATAAATTGTACTGTAAATCCGCCAAATGGTAACAAAAACAACAACACTACCATGCAAACATATGTTAAATCCTTGCACGTCGAGGCATTTTATCGTCATGGAAAAATAAAAACATATTGCACCACATGATCAATCAAAAACACTACCCTGCAACAATAGGTTAAATCCAATAATATCTGATGAAAATCTGGTGATTTTTCATGTCTACTCGGGTTATAGTAGCTTTTATAACTACATATTTAATTGGTATGCATAATGCATTTGGCGACTTGCAAATAATCAGAGACGAAGATCTCGTACAAAAATATATATTAAAAAGCTCCGCCCTTCCGCATCACATTCCGCATTCTAAGAACCACAGTACTTTTGTATGGCCTTCACATGAATAATATTATACCATAGTGGTAATTGCTGAGCTAAGTCTGAATGTGCGTGCTGATCTGTAGCCGATTTCACCAACATTGCAAAGTATACTTTTCTAGCAAAGTATACTTTGAGGGAGAAATTTTCAATTTTATGATAAATTTATTAATTTTTATTATACTGAATTTATTACATTATCACTGCCAAATTGGCTGTGATAATGTAATAAATTCAGTATAATAATTGTGCATACTTTTAATCATCAAATGCAGTTCCTAGTTCTATATGAAATAATGTATTTCAGGAAAAATAAATGATTACTCCCTCAAAGTATACTTTGCTAATACCCGTATGCCTGGTTTTGTCAACACTTTATTTAAGGAATAAAACCATGGGCTGTTTCGTTTACTGGGGTGCATAATACATTTGGTCTGTCTAAAGTGTGTGGAGTCCTCGCTAATGTAATGTATTGGGATATAAACGCAATACGTTGAATGGGCGTTTCCATTATGAATGTAAGGACGACAGTGCAAATAGTTTGTTGTATATGTAGAACATCACATGCTGGTAATAAAAACAAACAGATTCTTTTTTATACGCCCGTTTGAAAAAACTGGACATATGTATTCATCTTGGGCGGGCGGGCGGGCACAGCATGTCCACGCAATAACTAGAGGTCTACTTGACGGATTGTAACCAAATTTGGTATACATGTTTATTATGGCAAGCCGAAGAAGCCTATTTGGAAAATTTCCAATGACTTATCTCCCCTTGGCGGCCATTTTTAATTTTCGCATTGTATCCTTGTCCACGCAATAACTCAAGTTCTACTTCACCACTCGTAATCAAATTCGGTATACATGTTTATTACGGCAAGACGAAGAAGCCTATTGATTTTGAAAAATTTCCAATAACTTATCTCCCCTTGGCGGCCATTTTTAATTTTCGCACTCTGTATCCTTGTCCACGCAATAACTCAAGTTCTACTTCACCGATTGAAACCAAATTCGGTATACATGTTTATCATGGCAAGACAAAGAAGCCTATTGATTTTGAAAAAGTTCCGATACTTATCTCCCCTTGGCAGCCATCTGTAATTTTCGCACTCTGTATCCTTGTCCACGCAATAACTACTCGACCGATCATAACCAAATTCGGTATACATGTTTATCACTGCAAGACGAAGAAGCCTATTGATTTTGAATTTCCGATGACTTATCTCCCCTTAGCGGCCATTTTTAATTTTCGGACTCTGTATCCTTGTCCACGCAATAAGTCGAGTTCTACTTCACGGATCGTAACCAAATTTGATTTACATGATTTATCTCCCCTTGTTGACTGGCCTTGCCTCGACGGGCGTATATTGTGACCTTCGGCACTCTTGTTCACTTATGAATAGCTTGTGTTCACTCAATGATAGAAAATTGAAAATGTAATTATCTTCAGTAGATAATGATCACAATTTATCAGAATCTGATTTTGATTGAAAATATTTTCAGTTTTCCAGACTAATTTTAAATCGTCCGAGAATTGTGACGTAATTATTAATGTGTCTGTCCATGAGACTTAAGTGCATGTTATTTGCCGATCTTTATTATATCAATTAACCCATTAAAGACGGGATACAATTATAATAGTATGGAACTTTTGTGAGAAAAAAAAATCCTATTTTCTTTATTTCATCTCGAAAGTATATGTTGTAACCACTCGTTAGACGGTTCAAATGAGTGGTAACAACATATACCTTCATGGAGAAATAAACAAAATAATGAGATTCTTTTTACAAAAATTCTCGTATCCTTAGACTGAAATGGGTTAATGATTATTTTAATAAATAGTGTTGAAACTCAGAGGATTGTGTGTCATATGCAGTGAAATATTTTCTGACATATTTTATGATCAGACTGTCCCGGCCTTAAATGATCTTAGCTGTTGATAGAACGTTAAACACCAATAAACAAACAGACAAACAAACTGATCAGACTGTTTGATCTCAGTCTACACTTGCCGGAAATAGCATCTATTCTTACCTCAGTGCCTTGCACAAAGTATGATTTTTATCAAATCAAAAGTTTTACCTGATGGTACATCCGTACACCAGGGGGCCATTTCACTAAACTTCGTACAGTCGAACCTCCACGAACGGCCACCTCTCTACAACAGCCACCTCTCTGTAACAGCCGCTATTTTATATCCCAAATGGATGATTTCCTCTATATCTAACCCTTACACTGCTGAGCATGAACATTGTCTTTTGATGTTGATTTTGCATTCTTTCTCAATAAAAACATGTTTTGACAGCATTTTAGAATCATTTCCATTGGAAATGATTCTAAAATGCTGTCAAAACATGTTTTTATTGAGAATTATTGAAGAAAATAAATAAACATCAGACGATAAAATTGTATTCAGCATTAACCTCCCTACAACAGCCACCTCTCTATAACAGCCACTTTTGCCTCTTCCCATGGGTGGCTGTTGTAGAGAGGTTGCACTGTACGACTAAAATGTTCGTAAGTGCAAAATTATGATAGTCTGTAAATTTCACATTAACAATGTTTTCTTGTAAATAATTATTGGATGTACATTTATTGAGCATAGGCTGCATATGCAGCCTATGCTCAATAAATGTAAATCCATAAATTGAAATTTACAGACGATCTTAAATTTGCACTTACAAACATTTTAGTGGTAAGAAGTTTAGTGAAACGGGCCCCAGGTGAATGCGCAGTCTGATCATGGCCTACGCTGGTCACAAACATCGTGTGTCATCTTTACTGCGTTGTCCGAACATGCTGTATTGAAGAAGTCAGTCAATTCATCACATGTCTGTGGTCGTGTCTGGTGTCTTTGCATGTCGGAACCCATGCCACGCATGACTTACGTATAGACTAGCTTGACCTGGACAAATTGCGCCCATCTTATGCGTCGACGGTTCATATAAATCTGTCTGTTGCATGTCAAAGGCGGGCGTTATTGATCGTGACGCAATATTGTTGGAGCTATGTCATGGTAGACTTGGAATCTATCAGGGTGAATTTTTATTTATTCTGTACAAGACCATAAAAGCATTTACCATTTTTAATGAAACAATTAATGTTGTCAAAAGTTAGATACATGTATACTTTGAGGGAGTAATCATTTATGTTTCCCGAAATGCATAATTTCATATAGAAATAGACTGCATATATTTGATGATTAAAAGTATGCAGAATTATTATACTGAATTTATTACATTATCACAGCCAAAATGGTCAGTATAATAAAAATTAATAATATTCTTAAATTGAAAATGTTTCCCTCGAAGTATACTTTGCTAGATATTTACACCACAAGTAGAGTCAATTTAAAACAGTAAGTAGCAGGTTGGTAGCAAGTAAAGGGTAATTTGTGGCTGTGACTGGATAATTGGGGCTAATGAGTGTTGTGTACACTCCTGTAACCTGATAACCATCTACATGACGGGTGTTTTATTATAGGAATGAATGGCCTTTTTGTGGAATTTATCGGGTATAAACTTGGAAAAGTCGCGGGAATACTGGACGAGGCCTTCCGGCCTTCATCCAGTATTCCCGCGACTTTTCCAAGTTTATATCCCCGATAAATTCCACAATAAGGCCATTGATTCCTTATAATTCCAGCATTTGAAATAAATTCATCAAGAAAATGTGTTTATTTTCCGTTTTCTGAAGAATTATTTTAACTGCACCTGACTGTTACGGAAAGTAGTTCGGCATGGGAGTTTACTGGGATATAAATTTTGGACAGAGACATGCTTTGGACCAATCAAATGTTAGGGAATTGTGTAAATATTTTTGTGCTGGAATTATTGATGGAACGGCGATCAGTGCAGATCCTGATCACTGTGCGGATGCACAGGCTGATCTGGATCTACACTGTCGCAACACCGATAAGCCCCATTTCTCCAGTCATTCAGTCACATTTAATGATGGGGTTCGTCCTTACCCAAATCTCCATACCCCCTTGATTGCCCTTCATGAGAGTTTTTTGTATGTGAGAGTTTAATCTGGTTATACCCATTATAAGAGTTGTAAGATTAGTACTAATCCTATTACTTTTAGTGAGTGGGCCTAAAACGACTCTGTGATGTGGTGAGGAGCTAGCACCAGATCAGGATATTCTGATATCAGGGCTGAATATATTATTGATGTAAATATTCATTTCTGATTTTAGATCCCTCCACCCCCTGGTGGGATTTGACCCAATTAAGCTGACCTATTATGACTTTAAATAGCTGTTGACAGGCCGTTAAACGCCATTGAATAAATACATTTGAAACAATGTAGCCTTAGCTAGGTGCAATTATTTCAGTGACTTTCACCCGGCATGTAGCTCTTGTAATACCTGTGCTAAACTGTAGCCGATTTCACCAACTGAATCTGGTTATACCCCTTATGTGGGTTACTTTTAGGGCAAGGGGCCAAGTGGCTTTAGTGTGGTATGGACCTGGCTCCACCGGGGGCCTATTTCATCAATATTGCAAAGTATACTTTACTAGCAAAGTATACTTTGAGGGAGTAATCATTTCTTTTTCCTGAAATGCATTATTTCATATAGAACTAACGACTGCATATATTTGATGATTAAAAGTATGCAGCATTATTATACTGAATTGTTTACATTATCACAGCCAAAATCGGCTACTGGTGTTAATGTGTCGACTTTGATTATGAGATTTTCTGTTTTGTCCCAATGACTTGGCAATGATGATGCAGCATTTCCTCCCGTTCTGCCAACCCATCTGTATATGATCTTGCTGTTGAACGGATATAAACCCCAATCAATGAAAAAAACACTTCAATTCTGTTTATTAGTCTGTTGACTAGGAAAGTGGTAACCCTTCACTCTTTCAACACCACAGACCTCTATAGCGATGATTGCATTCAGTGTAAATACAGATGAGCCGGCTCGTAACGAGCCGTCTCATCAGGATCTGCACATTTTACAGTTTATTATACTCCTGCGTCCTAAGTATGTCGAGAGGTATATAGTTTTTGTCATTCCGTCCGTCCGTCCGTCCGTCCGTTCCTCTGTTCGTTCGTCTGTAAGATTTGCGTTAAAAGCTTGTATTTTTCGGTCCAGGCAGCGGCCATGGTATCCGTGACCATCTGCTCACTTTTCTAGTTTTCATATTTTATAGAAACAAAACACCCCCTTTTCATAAAAATTACTGATCTGAAAATCATTTTGTGACTGAATTGGTGGGAAAATCGACATATCACAGTCCATTCCAGTTATTTAGGGTTGAAAGGGTTAAAAAGCGGGGAAACAAATATTGGTGTATGTTGTTTTTTTCTTCTTTGAGATTGCATTATTTCTCAACAAAACCATGTTGTGCTAGCGCACAAGAATCATCTCCCATGGAGATGATTCTTGTGTGCTGTCAAAACATGTTTTGTTGAGAAAAAATATAAATAATAAACAAACAGCAGACGACAATTTTAATTCACGAGCACTGATACCAGTACTGGTTATACTATCATCACATAAAATCACCCATACAACCGCACTGCACTGATCTTGTTGCACTCACATGTTGAAGTAACGGATCGAGGTCTATAAATACATTAAATATGCCTAAAAGCATCAATAAATGAATAAAAATAAGCTAAACAAATTTGTTTACTCCCTCCATATAGACTTATAAGCCTATTTTTTTCATTTATTGATCCTTTTATGCATATTTAATGTATTTATAGACCTCGATCCGTTACTTCAACCTGTGGTTGCACTAAAATCGTTCACAAAGACAGCTTTACCTAATGTTTGAAGAAAACCACTGGTTATTGAAGGAAACCAGCATAAATCCAACTCCTATTGAATTTCCGTGTTGTCGAATTTGGTATTGGCTATTGGATTGCTGAAGGCAGGCGGACGGCGTCCAAAATATTAAGTTTTTCATTTGTGTATAGGTCCATTTTCTCTGTTACTGTACCGCCTAGAACCACCACACTTGCACAACTTCATAACAAACGGGTGCCGACCACATACAACTATCCAGCATGTGTGACCTTTTTACCTTGACATATTTTTTCACGTAATAACTCAGCAATTGTCAATGTTAAGTTTTCGTGTTTAGATCCACACTTACTGTACTACCTGGTACCACCATACCTCCACAAATTCATAACCAACGGGTGCCCACCACATACCACTATCCATCAGTGACCTTTTTATCATTTTCCTACATTTTCTTCACTTACGGTATGCATACATTAGCACGGAATATTTACAGCGAAAAAAATATATGCAGCCCTGAAATTAGAATAACCTGACCTGGTGCCAGGTCCTTACTACACCAAAGCCACTTGGCCCCTTCCACTGAAAAAAAAATATATGCAGCCCTGAAATTAGAATAACCTGACCTGGTGCCAGGTCCTTACTACACCAAAGCCACTTGGCCCCTTCCACTGAAAAAAAATATATGCAGCCCTGAAAATAGAATAACCTGACCAGGTCAGGTTATTCTAATTTAAGGGCTGCATATATTTGTTTTCGCTGTAAATATTCCGTTCTGATACATGTATGCTAGCCTGCAATTTCATGTAGGTTTTCTCATACACTGGCTTCTTTTGCCATCTTAAGCCACTGACGGTTGTCATTTGTGGTCATAATAACATTAATAGCCAATTATCTGTTATCCAATCGTCTATGCCTTGAAGAAAACCCAGGCCTTCGTAGCTGTGCCTCATCTTTTGTTATTATTATTACATCCTCAACAGTGTGTTGTATAATAGGTACGTCAATTACCAACAGTATAAATAAATTCTGAGCAGAGTAAACAGAGGTGTAGACTGATCTGTGAGAATATTTTGTCTTGTTGCTGATGTAGTGTGTCTTGTTTACAAATGGTTATACATTTAATTGACAAAATCAGGCGTGTAACCTTTTATGACCAGTGTAGATCTAGGTCAGTGTTTGCACATATGATCAGGTTCTTCCCTGTTCGCAATTCAGTCAGTACCACAGGTGAGTGGTTGGTCGGGAGCACGTGACGGGTAATTCAACAATTGGGATTCATCCTTGTCGGAATTCCGACTGGAGGCGAATTCCGACTGGAGGCGTGGTTTGGCCCTCACATACATGTATGTCTTTGGCATTTTGTATGTGACAGTTGAATCTGGTTATACCCCTTATATGAGTATTACGATATTTCGTAATCCTATTTTAGGGAAAGGGGCCAAGTGACTGATGTGGCATGGACCTGGCACCAGGTCCGGTTATTCTAATTTCAGGGCTTAATATATTTTTTCTCGATGTAAATATTCCGTTCTGATTTTGGGATCCCTCCCCCGCCCCCAATGCAGCAGGTTAAAATGGGATCGACCCTGTTAGCCCGGCCTTACATGATCTTAGCTGTTGATAGGCTGTAAACACTAATAAACAAACAAACAAACAAAAACTACCTGCTTATTAAATTGCCTCCACACAGCTTGGCCATGGTTGACACGTGAATTAAGAATCCATTGAACAATGCATGTGTGTCACAGCTGATTAGTGGTCAGAAATTTAACTCTTTCACATGTACCTGGAATGGATTTTTACATGTTAATTTCATAAGTCCATTTATGAAAAGGGGGTGTTTTTTGTTCTCAGAAATGTGAAAATTACTTGGAGAAAGTGCAGACCCTGATCCTGAGCCGGCTCATCTGGATCTACACTATTTGCCATACCACTATACATGTATGTGGTGTTGAAAAGGTTAAGGTCAACCGTTGCAACCAGATCAGCCTTCGCATACACACCAGTCTGATCTGTGTCTGCTCTGTGTCCGCACTGCTTGCCATTCCGTCTGTGAAACACCCATCCTGCTTCTAGTGAACAGTATAGATCATGATCAGTAGCCGATTTCACCAACATTGCAAAGTATACTTATCTAATTTAGCAAAGTATACTTTGAGGGAGAAATTTTTAATTTAAGGATAAATTTATTATTTTTTATTATACTGAATTTATTACATTATCACAGCCATTTTGGCTGTGATAATGTAATACATTCAGTATAATAAGTCTGCATCAAATATATGCAGTTTTTAGTTCTATATGAAAGAATGCAGTTTTTGAAAAATAAATGATTAGTCCCTCAAAGTATACTTTGCTAGATAAGTATACTTTGCAATTTTGATGAAATCGGCTACTGGTTGTCGGTATGTGCTGGCAAATCGGCTGATCACAAATATCATAGGCCCCATTTCTCCAATTGCAGTGTTCTACTACCTGATTATTCTAATATATTTGTTCTCGATGTAAATATTCCGTTCTGATTTTGGGATCCCCCCACCCCCCCCCCCCCACCCCCAATGCAGCAGGTTAAAATGGGATCGAACCCGTTTGCCCGGACTTACATGACATTAGCTGTTGATATGCCGTTAAACACTAATAAACTAACAAAACAAACAAAAACTACCTGATTATTAAATTGCCTCCACACAGCTTTGCCATGGTCGACACTATTCGCCATTCGGTCAGTGAAACGCACTTCCTGTTTCTAGTAAACTATACAGATCCTCATCAGGCTCTATATGCCTGCTATAAAGGATCTATTGGTTTTATATTGGCTTTATTATAGGAATGAATGGCCTTTTTGTGGAATTTATCGGGGTATAAACTTGGAAAAGTCGCGGGAATACTGGACGAGGCCTTCCGGCCTTCGTCCAGTATTCCCGCGACTTTTCCAAGTTTATATCCCCGATAAATTCCACAAAAATGCCATTCATTCATTATAATTCCAGCATTTGAAATAAATTCATCAAGAAAATGTGTTTATTTTCCGTTTTCTTAAGAATTATTTTAACTGCGCCTCACGGTTACGGAAAGTAGTTCGGCGTGGGAGTTTACTGGGATATACATTTTGGACAGAGACTTGCTACGGGCCAATCAAATGTTAGGGAATTGTGTAAATATTTTTGTGCTGGAATTATATTGGCTTTATATGCCTGATAAGGATCTATTGGCTTTATATTGGCTTCATATACCAAATGCAGCATGTTAAATACGGGATCGAACCCGTTGTCCCGGCCTTAAATACCCATAGCTGTTGATAGGCCGTTAAATACCAATAAACAAACAAATAGGCTTTATATGTCGCTGTGACCAGAGAAATGGGGCTTGTGAGTTATGTGACCAGTGAGTCTATACTGTTTGCCATTCAGTCAAAAACCTCCTGTCCTACTTCTAACAAATAGTATATCTCCAGTGCTCCAGATACATTTTGTATCTAAAGAGTATAATATCCCCAGATTTAAAATTCAATGCATATTTAAGTTTTACAAATGTATTATTGATTTTCTTCCTTTTAAATAGGGAGCAAATGATAAAAAATAAAACAAATTTTAAAATTCACTTATTTGAGCTGCAAAAAGCTGTGCTTTTTGCAGCTGAACTAAGTAAATTTTCAACTTTATTATAGTACTTTCCCTACTCAATTTGAAAATCAATGTGTATGTTCACATTGCTGTGAGCATTTTGTACTCTAATTTTGTTAGTCTGCTAAAATAAGTGCGTAAAATACGCCAACACGCACCTCAGCTGGAGCTCTGTATCTCCTTATCAGGTTGCCGGAATGATCTACAAGACCTGAGCCCGTTTCAATAAACTTTGTACCACTAAAATGTTAGTAAGTGCAAATTTAAGATCGTCTGGAAATTTCAATTAATGGATTTACATTTATAGAGCACAGGCTGCAGCCTATGCTCAATAAATGTAAATCCAATAATTGTTTACAAAAAAACATTGCTAATGTGAAATTTACAGACTATCATAAGTTTGCACTTACGAACATTTTAGTCGTACGAAGTTTAGTGAAACGGGCCCCAGGATATAGACTGACCACTAATGTCATAAGCCCTATGTCTCCAGTCACAGCCACAAATAAATTAAGCCTGATTTTGTCAAATTGTGGCACCAATCTCTATGTTCATGCAAGACGGACTTTTCCCGATCATTTGAATCGAATTACTCGCTGCATTGGAAACACTTTAATCAAATAATAACTGTGGGATTTTTAAGTATGAGTTTATAACCAAATTTGGCAAAGAATGAGGCCGAAATTCTGAAAGTTTGAAGATTTCCATATGCCCGGTTACGGTGAATTTTGCATTAGTAACCGTTAAACTAGCGGATCTGTTTCACAAGATTCTAGCCTCCATTGTGGAATTATTCCGATTTATGGTTTGTTTTGTAACTGAACTGATGTTCCAAGGTTATAATATTAGATGGTGTATTTTATTCACAAGCTCCATATGATTATTATTTTATGTTGAACGGACATAAAACCCGAATCAGTCGATCAATTTATGCTTTTGCAATCCAGCCCGTTTCCATTATATAACGGTATATTCTTATTAACCCTTAGAATGGTGAAACAAAAATAGTGTTGTATTTGATATTATTTCTCCATCAAAGCATGGTTTGACAGCACTTCAGAATCATTTCCGTTGGAAATGATTCTAAAGTGTTGTCAAAACATGTTTTTATAATAAAAATGGAAAATTAAAAATAAACAGCAGACTGCAAACATTAATTCAGCATTGTAAGGGTTAATGTGGCTATGACTGGAGAAATGGAGTTTATTGTCTATTCAACCAGTGTAGATCCAGATCAGCCTGTGCATCTCCACAGTCTGATCAGGATCTGCACTGTTCGCCATTCCATGAACTAAAAGATAGATTCATATCAACGTGGCTATGACTGGAGAAATGAAGCTTTTGCAACCAGTGTAGATCCAGATCAGCCTGTCCATCCCCACATTCTGATCAGCATCTGCACTGTTCGCCATTCCATCAATGAAACACCCATTGTGCTTCTAACAAGCAATATATATCGTTATCGGATGACAGGAGTGTTATATTTGATCAGGAGCTACACTGGTCACAAGTACACTGGTCACACGCCCATAAGCCCCATTTCTCCAGTTACAGCCACGCTTGTGATGCGATACAACAATGAGGTTTTTGACCAGTGGAATTGCTGATGAAATAATGCAATCAGGTATCCTTTCAAAGATAGAGCTAGATTTTTGTTAAACACACCTGAGTGGTATATTAATCCCAAATCGGTCGCAAACAGTGTAGACCCTGATCATACTTCAGGCCCGTACGCAGGAATTAATTTAGGGGGGGGGGGTGCGTTATCGACGGCGCGAAGGGCTAAACATTTGTTTGCACATTCGCGGACAGACCTTGGCAGATTAACCATTTCACCCCTAAATAACTGGAATGGATTTTGATATGTTAATTTTGCAACCTATTCCAATCATCACAAAATGATTTTCAGACCAGTCCATTTGTGAACATGAGGTGTTCTCAAAATTATGAAAATTACTTGCAAAAAGTGCAGATCCTGATGAGACGGCTCGTCACGGTCCCGGCTCATCTGGATCTACACTTTTTGCCAATACCACTATACAGGCCTGTGGTGTTGAACGGGTTAAGGGGAGGGGGGTGGGGTGGGGGGGGTGCCGCACCCCCTCTGCGTACGGGCCTGTACTTTCACAGGCTGACCTGCAGCTACACTGGTCGCAAGCTCAATCAGCACCTTTTTGTCATTGGGATTAAATTTTATGTGGAGTATTTCCTGTTACGTTGGCGTGACGCAATCTCACTAACATGTTGCTGCTACTGGATAAAAGGAACTTTATGTAATTTGTGGCCCATTAGCTCCTGATCAAATAGAACACTCATGTAATCTGATAACATTGTGTATTGGTTAGTGGAAGCATAATCGGTGTTTCATTGATGGAATGGTGAACAGTGCAGATCCTGATCAGACTGTACAGATGCAGATGCACAGTCTGATCTGGATCTACACTGGTCACAAAACCCAAGAGCCTTGTGTCTCCAGTCACAGACAGATATCTCGACATGATAGCATTTTGCTGGGTTCATTTGCATGTTTAACCCTCACTGCTTCCATCATATAGATAACTCTTCAGTTTATATCAAGTAGTTCCTGGATATCTTGGTGCATTGGCTTAAAGTCATTTAACTGGCCGCCTGCACGTCAACACGATATCACACACATAGGTTTCATTGGCAAACCATAATCCATCCTGATTGCATTTTATTGTTTTATCGCAACGATTTACTGGAACATTAAGGGAAGATTTGTTCAAGGTCCTAGTATGTGGCAAAAATGGTACCATGTGGAGATAAAAATCAATGAAATCAATCACAAATGAAACAAACGAAAATGAAGTGAAAACAAATCGTTTTGTTCAACGATATGCATGGAAGCGATTGGTGAAAACGATAGGTTTGTTTAAATACTCCGCTTTCAACCATTTTAGCCCTTCGACCGCTACACACAACAATTGTCGTCTGCTGTTGATTTTATATCTTGCCTTATTTCTCAATAAAAACATGTTTTGACAGCACTTGAGAATCATTTCCAAAGGCTCAAGTGCTGTCAAAGCATGTTGTAAATTATTCTAAAATGCTGTCAAATCATGTTTTTGATGATAAAAGTTGAAAATAGAAATAAACAGCAGACGACAAAAAATTAAGATAGCGGTTTAAGGGTTAACGCCAGCCATTTCTGTCGAAGTATGTAGCAGCAGTTATCTCCACATGGTACCATACACCGGGTTTCATTGGCAGATATTTCTTCCGTGATAGTTACATCATAAAGATCGATCAGTGCTTTTACCCATATCTTGTCTCAAACGGATGTTAAAAGCAATGTGCGTGTCTCGACATTATATCATATACCGGATTCCATACGCATTTTCAACCCATGTTCCGTGCATCATAAAGATATGTTCAAAATTTATTGTTGTTCGTTCATTGGTCGTGATATAGCAGTGGTTCATTTGAGTACATTGGAACCTGTCTAAACCAGACATCCTGGGAGATCCCCTGGGTGTCTGGTTTAGAGATGTTCACTGTAATTTGGGTATATAAGCACCGTGACATGTATTCGTGCTTTGTAATCATGAACATACATGATTATAATTTTTTAGAGATAAAAGTAAAACAGAGGTTTTATGGGTGACAGTTTATAGAGATTTCACTGTAATCTGTTTACTTTGCAATAATTCCAGTACACAAATATTTACACAATTCCCTAACATTTGATTGGTCCGTAGCAAGTCTCTGTCCAAAAGTTATATGTAAACTCCCATGCCAAACTACTTTCCGTAACCGTCAGGCGCAGTTAAAATAATTCGTTCGTAAGAAAAAAGAAAATAAACACATTTTCTTGATGAATTTATTTAAAATGCTGGAATTATAAGGAATGAATGGCCTTTTTGTGGAATTTATTCGGGATATAAACTGGGAAAAGTCGCGGGAATACTGGACGAGGCCTTCCGGCCTTCGTCCAGTATTCCCGCGACTTTTCCAAGTTTATACCCCGATACATTCCACAAAAAGGCCATTCATTCCTATAATAATGAACATACATTATCATTAAAGGTACATGCCCACTCAGTAGGCACAAAATGTTCTTTATAGGAATTAAATAAGTGTACAATTGTGTCACTATTCCGCCGGTTCTAAACATTACGAGTGCCCGCTATACAGATATAATAATTTAGTAATGTTTATTTTACTGATAGTGACTCGCGGTGGTATCATGCTATTTGCATATGCAAATGAGGAATTATATTTTTATATTATTTATACTAATTAAATGCGTCATTACCCTTTGTAATATTTGGGAAAATTAGACAGTCAAGCAGTTCTGCAGGAGAGGATATTAGATGTCAACATGTCTGCCGATAGTGTCAAATGATTTTCCCACACTGATGTAATTAGCACTTATTAGCTGTTGATAGGCCGTTAAAACACCAATAAAAATTAAAGAAAAGTAAGGAATTAGACAGGCAATATTAGTATGAGTCTAATTCCTACAATCTGTCAGTGAAAACTAAATCTTATTGTGAACAAAGAGATCAGTATCTGTGCATCACGTTATTAGAGTGACAGATTTTACAGTTCCACCGCTTTATGTCCGTGTATTAGAATAAATGAGAACGCCATGTGATTTTGACCTAAGAACTATTTACAAAATTTACGATATATTCCGTAAATGACGTCAAAAGTTGACGTAAATTTTCAGAGAAAATGCAGAATAGAATTCTGCATTTTCTATGAAAATTTCCATCAACTTTTGTACTTAGGTACAAAATCACATGGCTTGTCTCATATATAAGTTACTAACTTTATGCCAACAAATACCTCTGTAGATGTAATTTACACATTTTGTAGTCGATTATGGATATACATGTATACATAGCCGAAGACGATTGGGGTGTTTTATTTAGACAACAATTAGATTGCATATATTATCAACTTATTAACTTATTAGCAGTGTCAGTTATGCATGTTAAAGCCTACAGGAGAATTTTTGTCATGTTTGTTGGCTATAAATATCTGTATATGGATCAACATAATAATAAGTTGTAAATTACAATTATAATTTTGATTAATTGATTGTTGCATTTCATCATCAATAGTAGAATTTTTTTGTGTGGATATAATTGACTTTATTTCAATACATATTTGCTACGGTAATTATTACATGATACCCAGTGATTTACCGTGATTCTTGACATACAGTCAAACCTGTCTATAAAGGCCAGCCATGGTAAGTGTAAAATCTGGCCTTTGTTCACAGGTGGTTTTTATTAGCAGGGTCATTTATAGAGTAATTGTGCCATTGTGGACAACACAAGTGTGGCCTTTACAGCCAGATGATTGCTTTTCGGAGGTGATCTTTAGCACAGGTTCGACTGTATTTTCCCTTGACATCTCACAAAGAAACGTGCACTCGTTTCTTCATAGGATTTCCAGATGTCTCGGGGGGGGGTGGGGGGAGAATAAATCCAGTATTTCAAATCAAAATGGTAGTTTAATAAACTATATTTATAACTCTTGAGAGAGTGAACTTTTCTGGTTGTACACTAGAAGCTGAAGGCTGTCTCGTGGTATGTATGACCGTACAACAGTAGTTCCTATTTTGACCCTTTCAATGCCACATGCCTGTATAGTGGTATTGTCAAACAGTGTAGATCCAGATGAACCGGCTCGTGACGAGCCGTCTCATCAAGATCTGCACTTTTTGTAAGTAATTTTCATATTTTTGAGCACAAAAACACCCCCTTTTCATAAATAGACTAGTCTATAAATTCTTTTGTGACGATTGGATCGGTTGCAAAATTAACATATTAAAATCCATTCCTAGGGTAACTGTGTGTTGAATAGAGGTTTAGTAGGCGGAACTAAATATGTTTCCATTGTGTGATATTTTCATGTGAAGTTCATTGCAACAACTCCTTTTGTTCAATTCACAGTCACTTCAATTAATCAGGGCCCCAGATAAGCTTTCAAAATAAGGATATTTTTTCACAACACGAGATTGATTTTCAAAATCAATATTGACAAATTGTCAATTAGGCGTCACTAGATGTGAATTCAGCAATAACACCTACGTGTATCCGGCAATGCCATACATAAAGGTTAATCTGGATTCAAAAACGATTTGCTGGCTTTCGTTTGTTGAAAAGTGTCACATGATGTCACATAATAACATCCCCCTAATAATGGAATGACATGAATGACTTCCTTTTAATGAAGTTACGTCATTTACTATGCTAATTCCATAGAAGCAGGTGAAATATTGGATTTGACCTCGTTAACTCGGCCTAAAATTACCTTACAGTGGGGTCAGCGTGTAAGTGCACACACGAACGAACACGACAGGTTGGAGTGCACACACGAACGAACACGACAGGTTGGAACCAACCTGTCGTGTTCGTTCGTGTGTGCACTTACACGCTGACCCCACTGTAGCTGTTGACAGGCCGCTAAGCACCATTAAATAAATAAATTCCATAGCACAACACTTTGCCTGATAAATAGAATACCACCTTAGTGTATTGCAGTAGCAGGTATATCAGGCACGGCTCAGAAATTTGGA
The DNA here is from genome assembly GCA_029237695.1 of Conchocele bisecta. Taxonomy (NCBI): domain Eukaryota; kingdom Metazoa; phylum Mollusca; class Bivalvia; order Lucinida; family Thyasiridae; genus Conchocele; species Conchocele bisecta. The sequence goes on from CM055278.1 coordinate 52,182,103, forward strand.
GATTCTACGCCATTCCTAGCTTCAGCCAATTAACTTCATTGAAAATACTTGTTTTGTCTAATATCTTATCTGTGGTCTTGATTCAGATATTCCTTCTTCTGCATTTTATGATTTTTTCGTTTTAACCCTTAGACCGCTACACACAACAATTGTCGTCTGTTGTTGCTTTTATATCTTGCCTTATTTCTCAATAAAAACATGGTTTGACAAATCAAATCATATTTTTGATGATACAAATGGAAAATAGAAAATAAACAGCAGACGACAAAAACTTAAGATAGCGGTGTAAGGGTTAATAATCCCACGTCATGAAATTCTCAGTTACATTTTCTAGCCGCACCCAATACACTTGATACCAAAAGTTTTTGCCGTATGTGTTATCTGTGGTCTATAATCTGTTATTCATTTTGCTGCATTTTATGAGTTTCCAAATTTCATTTTAATAACCCAAAGTTATGAAATTCTCCTGCCATAAATAATTTTGTTCAAGTTTTTCGTAAGACACAAATGTGGTTAACTGCAGCGAAGAAAGCAACGTATGCTCTTCTGTCACTGGAGGTGGGTGGCAGGTGGGAGCACGCGATGGGTAATTTAACGATCGGGGTTCATCCTTACCGGAATCCCGACTGGAGACCCTGGGGCCCGTTTCACTAAACTTCTTACGACTAAAATGTTCGTAAGTGCAAAATTATGATAGTCTGTAAATTTCACATTAAAAATGTTTTTTTTGTAAATAATTATTGGATTTACATTTATTGAGCATAGGCTGCATTTGCAGCCTATGCTCAATAAATGAAAATCCATAAATTGAAATTTACAGACGATCTTAAATTTGCACTTACGAACATTTTAGTCGTAAGTAGTTTAGTGAAACGGCCCCCTGGTTTGGCCCTCACATACGTCTTTGGCATTTTGTATGTGACAGTTGAATCTGGTTATACCCCTTATGTGAGTATTACGATATTCGTAATCCTATTTTAGGGGAAGGGGCCAAGTGACTTGGTGTGGTATGGACCTGGCACCAGGTCAGGTTATTCTAATTTCAGGGCTGAATATATTTGTTCTCGATGTAAATATTCCATTCTGATTTTGGGATTTTCCCCCCAATGCAGCAGGTTAAAATGGGATCGAACCCGTTTTCCCGGCCTTACATGACCTTAGCTGTTGATAGGCCGTTAAACACTAATAAACAAACAAACTGTCAGAGGAGACAGGGTGTTTATGTCATTTGTGATCAGTATACTGTCTGTTCCACATACACATGTCCATGGGCTTTGGGCCATTAACATATTAACCGTTAGACCGCTACTCCCAACAATTTTCGTCTGATGTCTTGCCTTATTTCTCAATAAAAACATGGTTTGACAGCACTTCAGAATCATTTCCAATGGAAATGATTCTGAAGTGCTGTCAAAGCATGTTGTAAATTATTCTAAAGTGCTGTCAAAGCATGTTTTTGATGATAACAATGGAAAATAGAAAATAAACAGCTGACGACAAAAAAATTAAGATAGCGGTCTAAGGGTTAAATCTCAATATTATAAAAATGAAGGGAAGTTTTCTAAAAATAAATATGAAAATGTCACCCTCCTCAAAATAAATCTCGATGTCCTTGCTTGGATGCTTGTCTTTTGGCTGATAAGGGATCTAATATATATAATGTGTGTTCAATGGGCGACTGTGTTTTCGCTTTTTAAATGGTGCAGGGGCCCGTTTCACTAAACTTCTTGCAACTAAAATGTTCGCAAGCGCAAACTTATGATAGTCTGTAAATTTCACATTAACACTGTTTTCTTGTAAACAATTATTGGATTTACATTTATTGAGCATAGGCTGCATATGCAGCCTATGCTCAATACATGTAAATCCATCAATTGAAATTTACAGACTAATAATTCCAGCACAAAATATTTACACAATTCCCTAACATTTGATTGGTCCGTAGCAAGTCTCTGTCCAAAATTTATATCCCAGTAAACTCTCAGGCCGAACTACTTTCCGTAACCGTGAGGCGCAGTTAAAATAATTATTAAGAAAACGGAAAATAAACACATTTTCTTGATGAATTTATTTCAAATGCTGGAATTGTAAGGAATGAATTACCTTTTTGTGGAATTTATCGGGGATATAAACTTGGAAAAGTCGCGGGAATACTGGACGAGGCTTTCCGGCCTTCGTCCAGTATTCCCGCGACTTTTCCAAGTTTATACCCCGATAAATTCCACAAAAAGGCCATTCATTCCTATATTCTAAATTTGCACTTACGAACATTTTAGTCGTACGAAGTTTAGTGAAACGGGCCCCAGGTGCGCAGGCTGATCTGGGTGTGCAGTGGTCGTAAAGTACAGTACGCATATTTCTTCAGGGACACTCACTTTCAATTTGTTTATGGGCTTGGAGGTTTTTAGCAATCACTCACTGCAATTTCAGAATTTATGCAACTTTAATGCTCTGCATGTGTTAATTAATACCGGATGGAATTCAATGTTTTTGTCTAATGCTTCCGTATTGCGTTTACGGGCGGGACCACGTCACTTTGGTGTGGTATGGACCTGGCACCAGGTCAGGTTATTCCAATTTCTGGGGTGTATATACAATTTTTTCAAAATCTAAATCAAATCCTTAAGGCTTAAGGACGTTAAGGATTCATTCCTTATTGGTGAATATTGGGATTCACATCTATTATGTTGCCCTACTGATTTTACTGCAATGTTACTTGCAGTATTTTTTAAATTCACCATTACATAATTCAAATACATATGCATGTAATTGTTGTTCAAGGATTGTAACATATATTTGTATGGGAATACACATATTATAATTATTTGAAATTGTATATACATGCACATTTAGGTATTTATGTCCACGCATCTGTTTGTGTGCTTAACTCAGTCTGGGTGGTTGGTCGGGAGTACGCGGTGGGTAATTTAACGATCAGGGTTCATCCTTATCGGAATTCCAACTGGAGACCTGGTTTGGCCCTTACATATCTTTGGCATTTTGTATGTGACAGTTGAATCTGGTTATACCCCTTATGTGAGTATTACCATTATTCGTAATCCTGTTTTCGGGGAAGGAGCCAAGTGATTTTGGTGTGGTATGGATCTGGCACCAGGTCAGGTTATTCTAACTTCAGGGCTGAAGATGTCCCCCCCCCCCCCAATGCAACAGTTAAAACGGGATCGAACCCTTTGCCCGACCTTACATGACCTTAGCTGTTGATAGGCCGTTAAACACCAATACACAAACAAACAGTCTGATCAGGGTTTGCACTGTTCGCCAATCAGCTCAGTGATACACAGCGTGATATATTTAACATGATGATTTGTGTACTGATATTTGACTGCATACATGTGGATTACGACATTTATGACTGGTGTAGGCCCAGATCGGTCTGTGCAGCCGCACAGTCTGATTAGAGTCTGTACTGTTCGCTGATCAGCTCAGTGAAACCCGGATCATTTTTGTAACTGAATGGTTTACTGAAATATAACGCTGACTGAAGAAATGGTATCAGTAATAAAGTTGAAATTTACTTAGTTCAAATAATTGAATTTTTTATTTTTATTTTTATCAGTTGTTGCCTATTTAATAAGGAAGACAATCTATAATACATTTGTAAAAGTAAAATACACATTGAATTTGAAATATGGGAATATAATACTCGTTAGATACAAAACATATCTGACGCTCTGGGATTATGACAGTTGCGACCATATGACTCCATATCAGCTTATGCAGCTGCACAGTCTAATGAGGATATCCACTGTTCGCCAGTCAGCACAATGAAATACATGTCATATTTCTAACAAACAGTGTATATCCTGGTGAATTAGGCAGCATGTGCTAGAAAACAGGGATCTAGACTGGCCAGAAATGCCATAAGCTCCATTTTCCCCTACTGTCTGTTTCGCGAAAGCTGCCCAAATTTGACGGCCATATAAACAAACCAAAAACAATATTCTTTTCGATAATATTAAATTAAAGGAAAATTTAAGAATGAGCCTTCTTTTTATTTCGTGAAATTTTGTCAAATATTGATTTTATTACGAAAAATTGATTTCTCTATGGGAATTTAACATGGGGGAAAAAGAGGTAGAGGAGTGTGGGAGGAGTCAAAAAACGAACAAAATTGGAAATTGGCTCCGAAACCTAGCTAGATAGCTTGGAAATGATATAACTAAGAAAACAAAAGTTAAATTTTGAAAATCGGTCCAGGATTACTGAAATTCTAAAAAATGTCCCCATGTTAAATCCCCATAGACATCTTCACTATGTGAAGATGTCTATGGGGATTTAACATGGGGAAATTGTTTTTTCGCAATAAAATCAATATTTGACCAAATTTCACGAAATAAAAAGAAGGCTCATTCTTAAATTTTCCTTTATTTTAATATGATCGAAAAAAATATTGTTTTTGAATTGTTTATATGGCCGTAAAATTTGGGCAGCTTTCGTGAAACGGACAGTAGTCGCATACGTGGGCGTGACTGGAGAAATGGGGCTTATGGGATTTGTGACCTGTGTAGCTTCCTGATCAGTTATCACACTCATGTAGCCTGATAACGATCTATATTTCTTGCTAGAAGCATGACAGGTGTTACATTGATGAAATGGCGAACAGTGCAGATCCTGGGGCCCGTTTCACTAAACTTCCTACGACTAAAATGTTCTTAAGTGCAAATTTAAGATCGTCTGTAAATTTCGATTTATGGATTTACATTTATTGAGCATAGGCTGCATATGCAGCCTATGCTCAATAAATGTAAATCCAATAATTATTTACAAGAAAACATTGTTAATGTGAAATTTACAGACTATCATAATTTTCCACTTATACGAACATTTTAGTCGTAGGAAGTTTAGTGAAACGGGCCCCTGGTGCGGATGTACAGGTTGATCTGGAACTACACTGGTCGCAAAACCCATAAGCCACATTTCTACAGTCAGAGCCACATACCACATCTTATATCCGGCACATACTCCAATGCAGTAGGTTAAATACAGGATCGAACCCGCTGGGTTCGCCTTAATTGACCTTAGACGTTGACAGGCTTTTTAACCCAGTAAACCATCGATCGATCGATCAATCAAGCAATCAATCAAGCAATTAAACAACAATCAATCAATCAATCAATCAAACACATTCATAAGCCCCAGCTATCTGCAGTGACAATGGTTGGGATGGGTTTTTTAAACATTGGGATTTATCCTTACCGGCCATTGCATCAGTTTAAATGCGGGATAGAACCAGCTGGCCCGACCTTAAATGACCTTAGCTGTTAAAGGCGGTTAAATAGTAATACACTGAATCATATATTACCGGAATCCCGACTGGAGACATGGTTTGGCCCTTAGGTACACAATTAGCATTCGTATATGTGACCATTGAATCTGGTTATACCCCTTATAAGAGTAATACGAGTATCCCTAATTAGATTACTTTCCAACGCCTTTGGTGTGTTTTGGACCTGACACCAGGTCAGGCTATTCTAATTTCAGGGCTGAATCTATATTTTGTGTAGGCTGAATGCAGGATTGAAACCGTTAGGCTGGCCTTAAATGACCTTAGCTGTTGATAGACCGTTAAACACTAATCAATCAATATCTGCAGTCACCGTCTAGGAGCTAGAATGGCCACAATTGTCATAAGCCTTGTTTCTCCAGCCGCAGTCACAACTCTCACATTCAAGGTGCATGATCACGTGGTTACAACAACAACACCGTCGCCCACTCCAAAGTAAGTATTGATATTTGAGTTTGGCACAGACTTACATGTATGTCGTTTTTGCAAAGAATCGATTTCCGTGTCGGAGACACGGAAATCGATTCTTCGCAAAAACAACAGAAGTTTGGGCGAAAATGCAAAGCCCACCAACTGCAGCTTAACAAGACGCGTTTGATGCGCCATATTTCATCAAAATCCATTACGTAATAAGGACAATATAAAAGAATACGTACTTTCAATCGGATGGATTCTGGAAGTTTCAGTACTTGTTGTTGTTGTTAGTACCACGTGATCATACACCTTGACATTGAAAGATTGTAAAGTAAGTCCGACTCTAGAAAAATGTGGCTTATGGCATTAATACCCACAAACATTGTTTAAAGTACGACATTTTTCATGAAATTTGGCTGTGACTGGATAAATGGGGCTTATGGGTTAAGCAACCAATGTTGATCCAGATTAGCCTGTTGTGCATAGGCTCGTTATCGGGCAACAAGAGTGTGATATTTGATGAGGATCAACACTTGTCACAAATGCCATAAGCCTCATTTCTCCAGTCACAGGCACAAATAATGAGCGACATAAACCCCATTTTATCAAAATGTGTCACAAATAAAGTACAATTTAATTCGAATAAATAAAGGATCGTACATGAGCGATGCTTTATTTAATATGGTATTTATTAAACGACTTTACCGATTTCATAAGAAACGAGGCTGTTAGATTATATTTATTGCATCAGCGCATCATCATAATGTGAAGCTGTATCGGTTATCTAACATGTTTTTCTGCGTTATTAAACTATGAAAGCCCATTTTATGCAATAAAAGTTTATATTTGCCAAATTTAAAAGCTCTGATTTTCAAGTGTTCGTTTTTGCACATTGTACATATACCGGTAAATGTACATTTGTAATACAACTTGTAAATACCAGTGTTGTGTTTGTTTATGTTTATTTCCTATTGTTTATATACGTAATAGTTTGTGTCATTAAATTTGCATGGCTATAAATGAGACCTGCCATGTGATTTTGTACCTCAGTACAGTGCGATTTTTCATGAAATCTATTTACAGAAATTGTGATATTTTTTGTAAATGACGTCGAAAGATGTCGAATTTTTCATAGCAAATGCGGAATTATTCTATTACGCATTTGCTATGAACATTTCGTCAACTTTCGACGTAATTTACGAAAAATATCGTAAATTTTGTAAATATCTTTAATGACATACCGCACATATTCTTAGGTACAACATAACATGGCGTGTCTCAACTATGAGTGTCTAGAGAAATGGGGCCTATTGCATGTGTGGCCAGTGTAGCTCCTCATTTGCTAGAACATTACGCCAAACTTATGATGATCTACACGGTTAGACGCATGTCTGGTGTTTTCCTGCCTTAACCCTTTCAACCCTAAATAACTGTAATGGACTGTGATATGCTAATTTTCCGACCAATCCAATCGTCACAGAATGATTTTCAGATTAGTCCATTTATGAAAAGGGGATGTTTTTGTTCTAAAAAATATGAAAATTACTTGCAAAAAGTGCAGATCCTGATGAGACGGCTCGTTACGAGCCTTTTACGAGCCGTCTCATCTGGATATGCACTGTTTGCGAAACCCGCTATAACGGGCTTTCGAGTTCAAAGGGTTAATGGCGAACAGTGCAGACTGCAGACCCTGATGACAGCAGCCCGGATACACAGGCTGGTCTGGGTCTACAATGGTCACAACTATCATAAGGCCCAGTTTCCAGTCACAGCCATAAATGTGTTTGTTTATTGCTTATTTATATTCCAAATGTGATATGTCGCTTATTTAAGCACACGTGTGGTGTTTTTTATATGTTGTCGGCTTACTGTCTTATAATATTTATGTGTCCCCGGTCTCGGTAGCCGGAGGCATATAGTGTTTAGTTCATTAGTCCGTCGTCCGTCCGTGTGTCCGGCACATTAAGAAGTTCACCAGAGTTTCTCAATTATGTCATAACTTCTATATCTCTTGAAGGGTTACTTATACTTGTGGATAAATGCTACACATCCATGCTACCCTTAATATGACCTTAATCGTTTGACCTTCACAACTTTGAACTTTTTCAGACATTAAGAAGTTCCCCGGAGTTTCTTAATTATATCATAACTTCTATATCCCTTGACGGATTACTTAAATAATCAAGTTCAATACAGCATACATGTGGACACATGCCACACATCTATGCCGTCCTTAACCCTTTCAACCCTAAGGAACTGGAATGGACTGTGATATGCTAATGTTCCGACCAATCCAATGGTCACAAAATGATTTTCAGATTCGTCCATTTATGAAAAGGGGGTGTTTTTGTTCTAAGAAATATGAAAATTACTTTCAAAAAGTTACGAGCCGGCTCATCTGGATCTGCACTGTTTGCATAAATCGCTATAGCGGGCTTTCGGGTTTAAAGGGTTAACCCTTAGACCGCTACTCACAACAATTGTCGTCTGCTGTTGCTTTTATATCTTGCCGTATTTATCAATAAAAACATGGTTTGACAGCACTTCAGAATCATTTCCAATGGAAATGATTCTGAAGTGCTCTCAAAGCATGTTGTAAATTATTCTAAAGTGCTGTTAAAGCATGTTTTTGATGATAAAAATATGAAAATATGCAATTATTGACTAAGTCATATTCACCGAGGTCGAATGCCGATTCGAATGTCCGTAAAATGTCGTATACACCGACTCAAAAGACTATAATTATTTTATTATATGATCTATATTACAGAACGTATATGAAACATTAACGCACAATATGCCTCATGATTTGGTTGCGTGATCAGTTTCGTACTCGAATATCATAATTATATGTCCACAATCATGTGACCCGACATTGGACAATCTCATTGGTTGAAATTGTCAGTCATATACTAATAGGGGAGGAGTGTAGAACCCCCTATTGTTACCCGTCACAATACTCATGTTGCATTGACGACTAGAATTGTGATATCGGTATGTGAACGTTGATATCGGCTTATGTTTTGGTCGGCAACTTTTGTTGTTGAACACCGACACGGACTGAATCGGTCACCTCACTGAGGGGTAACGATCGGGGAGAGAGAACAATACAAGGTTCGACAATGTCCAGCCGTGGGTAAACGTTTATTGTGGCACGAGGGAACTGTTTGAACCCCAAGGCCGTAGGCCGGGGTTCAAACAATTCCCGAGTGTCATGAACATGGTCGAACGTTATAAGAATTGTTATATTTCCGTGTAATTTGAGCATATATGCAGTACTTTCGGTACTTTCACAATCTTCTCCATTCAAACAGCTTATTTATACATACATATTACGGGGCCGCAGTTCACGCCGCGTGATACAGCCGCATCAATTTAAAAAATTCAATGAGACCGGTGTGAACTGTTCTGGTGACGTAATAGCGTTCTAGTAACGTCACGAGACACATACATTACGATGGTGTTGGCTTGGCCCCGAGATGATCATTGTCCACAGCCATGGCCAAACAGCACGTTTTGTACGTTTAAACACGGCTGTGAGCGGTGTCAAACAACGACAGTCATGTAACAATAGGGGGTTACATAGTCCTTGCATGCAAGCTATGTTGGTCGCAAACCTGATACGGTCCTTTCTGTTTGCCGTGGTCCCTGTGTGGGCGGCTGGTTGGGAGCATGCGAAGGGTAAGTCAACGTTGGAATTCATCATTACCGGAATCCCGATATCCCTGGTTTGGCCCTCGGGTACATTTTATTTTTGGCTTTCTAGGTTCTTCATAGTTGAATCCGGTTATACCCATTATACAACTAGTAAGATTAATACTACATGTAATACTAGTACATATGTAGTCTTATTGCTGACCAAAAAGCGTTCTCGTTTAAAAGAAAAACGGGACGTATTATTTTTACCGTTTTTGCCAATCGCGGTGGTGAAGAAAAATGTGGCGAGACCACAAAATGCCCGTGAGTGCGGATATTTTATGTCCACGGTCTCTGAGTCTTTCAATATTTGTTTAATGGTTCCTGGCAGCTTATGTGGAAGACTGGTACTATCCGTCACATCCAGTGTATAGTCAAAACGCCAGCTCTGATCTCCTGTGACATTCGGACACGGGGTCAGAGCTAGCGCTATGATTGATATGTGTCATAACGAGACTTGAAGGTCAAGTACAAATTGGTATTTGCGTCAATTGTTACCCTTTATTTGGACAACATACACGAACACCTACATGTAATCTCAATAATTTAAAATTTAGTATCGTCTTAATTTCATGTGTCCGTTTTCAAGCCGCCATCTTCAGTCAATCCTAGAAACAATATATACCAATATTATACTGTTGTAAACATATTTTCCTTGATGGCCACAATCAGATATAGAATTACGACCAAAAGAACAGCCTATGGAACCAATAGAAAATGACGGTGGTTGCAGCTGCTGAAAACGGGGGGCGTGGCCTCATAACACGTGACTGTATTTGCTGCTTCACGTCGTGGTCTCCGCCAACCAGCTACCACGTAACTGCCACGTGACTTATTATAATCAATGGCCGCGTAATCGATAACACGTCATTATTCTTGCCGGATGAATTGGACCAATCATTATGGCCTACTAAGTCACGCGATTATTTCTGCTGTTCTAGATTTGCCTGTCTCACTTTGTCCTAGCTCACGTGGCTCTTGTTGTACGTGTATCTAAAATCTGTGATACAACTATCATATTCATGTACAGTGAATTTCACGCACACCTGCGGCCCGCTTCACTAAACTTCGTACGAATAAAAAGTTCGTAAGTGCAAAATTATGATGGTCTGTAAATTTTACATTAACGATGTTTTCTTGTAAAAAAATATTGGATTTACATTTATTGAGCATATGCTGCATATGCAGCCTATGCTCAATAAATGTAAATCCATGAATTGAAATTTCCAGACGATCCTAAATTTATACTTGCAAACATTTTAGTCGTACGAAGTTTAGTGAAACTGGCCCCTGGTATTGCCGTAGTCGTTTGGAAGTAAATGATGTCGAAATAACTCTGAAACTGCTACGGCTATTAGCCTATCGTCAATGACACGTACATGTACGTGTGAACATATGTGATTTCTTCCGTCATGTTTAAAAAGGAGAAACCGCATTCGTATTGATGACAAATAAGATTTACCCGAGACCTCATGGGCGCCGCCATTACTGCAGACAAAACAATAGACCAAGTGATCACATACCCTGATAATGCACCTATATTATTTCTGTTCGTGTCCGCTGCTGAAGTTTAGAATAAACTATATATTCCATGTGCAAAATAACCCACATTTGACATTTCAAATTAGTGATGTTCACTTCGAAAATGGTGCAATGTTGAATATACTACTACATGTATGTACTTGTATGTCCTTTCGTGTTGAATGATGGGTGGCTACGCATATACCTTAAGGACCCGTGTGACCTCTGACCATTGTTCGATTCAAACATAATTGGTTCCTAAATTTGATGTGATATATGCATACCATATATGTCAGCATTAGCTTGTTACTGCATACTATACTGCGCATGTATTTGCTATGCCGGCCATCTTAGTATGGAACTAATCAGTCAGTTTTACCTATTGTGGCGTTTGAAACATACGACACATAATATGATTAGTTTACACATTGGAATTTATTTTGAGCTTGATGGGAAAAATGCTCAGCTATCTTGCCTTTTGTATAGTACGCTGGCATAATATATATAGCACGCTGTTGTCATATCTGTCTGTAATGTATCGCACTAAACTTGTTTAGTTTTACTGTCATATTGTTTGCTGTATTTGTCAAACGCTGGATATGGTGAAACTGTACGATGGCTTGTACATACAAAGATGGCGGGGCTGGCAACTCAATACTCCATGTAGTATACACAAGGTGTATGATCACGTGGTACTAACAACAACAACAAGTACGGAAACTTCCAGAATCCATCTGATTCAAAGTACGTATTATTTTATATTGTCCTTATTACGTAACGGATTTTGATGAAATATGGCGTATCAAACGCGTCTTGTTAAGCTGCATTTGGTGGTCTCTGTATTTTCGCCCGAACTTCTGTCGTGTTTGCGAAGAATCGATTTCCGTGTCTACCGACACGGAAATCGATTCTTCGCAAAAACGACATAAGTCTGTGCCGAACTCCCTGGACCACCAAATGCAGCTCATGAAGGCGCGTTTTCTGCGCCATATGTCATCATCCGTTGCATATTAAGGAAAATATCAAATAATACTTACTTTGGAATGGGCGACGTTGTTGTTGTTGTAACCACGTGATCATGCACCTTGATACAGTAACAAGGCAATATTCAAAAACATATCTTATATTCATATATCACATCACTCTTATGAAGCAATTGTCATTGAAGCCAAGCGTATCTTTCTATGACCTAAGACTTATAGGGATTCACATCGACACGTCCATTCATTCCGGAATTCATACCTGGAGCCGAGTGATCTACTGTCTGTTTCACGAAACCTGCACAAATTGTACGGCCATATAAACAATGCAAACACAATATTTGTTTCGATAATATTAAATTTTATCGAAATTTAAGAATGAGCCTTCTTTTTATTTTGTTAAATTTTGTCAAACATTGATTTTATTACGAAAAATGAGTTCTCTATGGGAATTTAACATGGGGAAAAAAGAGGTAGAGAACCTGGTAACTTGATAGTTTGGAAATGATCCAAGAACACAAAAGTTACATTTTGAAAATCGGTCCACTATTTCTGAAATTAGATAGAAAAAAATCCCCACAGAGTGAATATGTCTATGGGGATTTAACATGTGGAACTTGTTTTTTCGCAATAAAATCAAATTTGGACCAAATTTCACGAAATAAAAAGTAGGCTCATTCTTAAATTTTGCTATAATTTAATATTATCGAAAAATATATTGTTTTTGCATTATTTATATAGCCGTAACATTGGGGCAGGTTTAGTGAAACAGACAGTAGTGTATTAAATGCGCCTCGTACCAGGATCAGTATTGTTGTGCTTTTAGTATTGGGAACATTATTGCAAACCCGCACTACTGTTATATTAAAAGCAATGACATTTGTGATGATTGGAATGGGTTGAAAAATTAACATATCAAAATCCATTCCAGTTATTTAGGGGTGAAATGGTTAATCTGCCGAGATCTGTCCGTGAATGTGCAAAAAAAACAATGTTTAGCCCTTCGCGCCGTCGATAACACTCCCCCCTAAATTAATTACTGCGGGCCTGATGCTGGACTGACGTACAACCCCTTCCAGTCAATGTCCATAATACTCTGACATAGGCGAGACGTGTGATTGTGTTCCTAGGAAAATGTGCGATTGTTCATGAACTATATTTACAGAGACAGATATTTTCTACACATGACTTAGACAAGTTTACGACAATTTCATAGCATAATACGGATTATTCCGAATTTGCTCTGAACTTTCGACGGAAAATATGGTAAATTTTGTAAATATGTTTCATGCGATATCGTCTCATATTGTGCTTTCGTGTACAGTGCAGCCTCTCTACAGACGTGGCTTTTGCTGAAATGTGGCTGTTATGAAGAGGTAAAATATGCATGTAAGTGGCAAATTAATTGATATATATAACATAATGGTTGTTACAGGGAGTGGTTGTTATAGACAGGTGACCGTTCACGGAGGTACAACTGTATTATACTAATCGCAAGCTTTCCGCATTAATACGATACAGTGGGGTCAGCGTGTAAGTGCACACACGAACGAACACGACAGGTTGGTTCCAACCTGTCGTGTTCGTTCGTGTGTGCACTTACACGCTGACCCCACTGTATGTGGAACAATACTCAATCAAGTACCCACTCTTCCAACGTTTCGACACAATGCCTTTGTCAAGTAATTAATTCCTTGATAATGGCCTTGTGCCGAAACGTTGTGACAGTGGGTTCTCGGTTATTGAAGTAGTGTATATTAATTATTTCAACGTCGTCAACCAAGTGTAAATATCTGTGCGCATGACTGTGTTCATATGTACGTTTTCTGTTGCTGTTTGTGCAGCTTGTACATGAACTCATATATGCACCTGGGGGCCGTTTCACTAAACTTCGTACGACTAAAATGTTCGTCAGTGCGAATTTAGGATCGTCTGGAAATTTCAATTGATGGATTTACATTTATTGAGCATATGCAGCCTATTATCAATAAATGTAAATCCAATAATTGTTTACAAGAAAACGTTATTAATGTGGAATCATAAGTTTGCACTTACGAACATTTTAGTCGTACGAAGTTTAGTGAATCGGCCCACAGGAGTTCCCCAGGGTGTCCAGTTTGGAATGGAACTGTCATTTAGTAAATAGAGGATCTTACATGAGTGATGATTTAATATGGTATTTATTAAACGAGTTTACTGATTTCGTAAGAAACGAGGCTATGCCGAGTTTCTTATGAAATTGGTCAACGAGTTTAATAAATACCATATTAAATAATCGCACATGTTAGATTATATGTATCGCATGAGCACATAAGCATACATTGAACGGTACTGATCCCCAAACCTCTTTTCAATAACGAGCTGATTTGCCTATTTATTACACTGGTGTGTTATGATTTTTAATACACTGCGGGTATCCATTTTCTGCAATAAAGCATGTCTATAAGCACTCCTGGCTCTCGTCTCTGTGCCTTTGAATCATGAACAGACGCCAATAGCCAATGACAATGAACTAAGTCCAGTTTAGGCACGTTCTATTGTAGAACAAAAGTGTACCCGTGATGTCTGCTACGTGTATATTGGGGAAATGGGGCTTACTGGCATTTATGGCCGGTTTAGATCCTGATCCTCCACTTGCAGCCTGATAAGAATCTGGGACCCGTTTCACTAAACTTCGTAAGACTAAAATGTTCGTAAGTGCAAAACTATGATAGTCTGTAAAGTTCACACTAGCAATGTTTTCTTGCAAACGATCATTGGATTTACATTTATTGAGCATAGGCTGCATATGCAGCCTATGCTCAATAAATGTAAATCCATCAATTCAAATTTCCAGGCGATCATAAATTTGCACTTACGAACATTTTAGTCGTACGAAATTTAATTTGTTAAAAGCATAACGGGTGTTTTAGAAATCGAACGTGTAGACCCTGATGAGACTGCGCATCTGGGGCTACACTGGTCGCATGTACCATAAGCCGCATTTCTTATTGATTTGTCTTTATTTATTGTTAATGTATACATGTTAATTGGTTGTTATTCAATACAATTTGTTTAACCGTTAGCACACTCAAACAGCCTGATAACCGACGTATTACTGACTGAATGGCGAACCGTGCATACCCTGTACGGACTGCGCGTATCTGGGTCTAGACCATGCATCACACTTCTCAGTTATATTTGTCTTCATTTACTGTTTTATGTACATACATGTGTTCCTTCAGTTTAATTAATAAAATATGTTTATACCAAATGGTTATTACGTGATGTGCTCAACATGCTCTTTTCAATTCTTCCCATTGGGCAGTTTGTTGGCATACTGTGAAGGGTTAATTTAACGATGGGTTTCATCCTTACAGGAAATTCAGGGCTGAATATATATTATTGTTTATGTAAATATTCAGTTATCATTTTCAGGTCTCCCCCCCCCCCCCCCCATTACAACAGGTGAACTATGGGATTCGATCCCGTTAACTCGGCCTAAAACGACAATAACTGTGGACAAGCAGCCGTTAAACACCAATAAATCAAATCAAAGTCTTGTCCGCCTGGGGGTAGCCGTGTCTGACGCGAAAGCGATGTGTTCCCCGCCCGGCGCGATTATGTAGCTAAGACGACTTATCGTGAATCAAGTGTGGTCTGATGATTTACCTATCACGACTTCTAAAGTGTGGTCTGACGACATAACTATCACGACTTATAATGTGTGGTAAGACGACTTAATTATCACGACTTATAAGGTGTGGTAAGACGACTTAACTATCACGACTTATAAAGTGTGGTCTGACGACTTAACTATCACGACTTATAAGGTGTGGTTTGACGATTTACCTATCACGACTTATAAGGTGTGGTAAGACGACTTAACTATCACGACTTATAAGGTGTGGTTTGACGATTTACCTATCACGACTTATAAGGTGTGGTAAGACGACTTAACTATCACATTTATAATGTGTGGTTTGACGATTACCTATCACGACTTATAAGGTGTGGTAAGACGACTTAACTATCACGATTTATAATGTGTGGTAAGACGACTTAGCTATCACGACTTATAAGGTGTGGTAAGACGACTTAACTATCACGATTTACCTTAGGAGGGGGTTTTGGTTTTGGAAAAAAAAAAAAACGATTTAACCTATCACGACATAATAACGTGTGGTAAGACGACTAACTATCACGATTTATAAATGGTTGTAAACGACTTAGCTATCACGACTTAAAAGGTGTGGTAAGAACGGACTTAAAATCACGATTTTTATAATGTTGGTAAGACACTTTAGCTACAACGACTTATAAGGTGTGGTAATACGACTTTGCTATAATGGTATCACGTTAAGATGACATAAATATGCCACACCTGTGTCTGCGGCGACACAGTTGGACGGCGGAGTGCGTCGGCTTCATGAGAACTGCATAGGTCCCAAATGCGATAAGCTATGAGTTATGTCCCTTGGTGGAATTTGTCGCCATTTGCATTTTAAGCATTTTAGGTGGTTGTTTCCCCTGTCTTTTGTTATCTGCGTTTGTTAAAAATAATTAAAACAAAACTACAACCAAAACAGTAACCCGTATTATTACAATTACACAATTCCTAAATAATTCATATCTCTAACCCGAATGTTATGGCGTTTTCAAAGGACCGCCTAGCTGCGGGCAGTAACTCAGCAAAACTGGTATGGGAGTTTTGTAGAGTTACTTCCCGTAACAAGACCGCCGTACAGCAAACAAAAAAGCCAGACCATTCATGTTAACTGTCCTCCAAGACGTCGATAAAAGGCTTGCTGCTAAATCCGAGGATTTCGGTGGTAATTAACGGATAAACCAAGAATAATTGTGTTGTTCTCTTCGCATCATCTCGTCTGAACAACATGAACTCTGGCTAACTCCGCAGGTTGGTATATATATACGTTCAAGGTAAATAAAACTCGATCTATATGGAACGCCAAATCTACATAAGCTCAAATAATTAATGCTAGCTCTCAATAATTAGAGCTAGCATTAAATATTTATGCTAGCTCTAAATATTAAATGCTAGCGCTAAATATGTAATGCTAGAGGTAGCAATAATTATTTGAGTTTATGTAGACTTGGCGTTCCAGGAACGCCAAATCTACATAAACTCAAATAATTAATGCTAGCTCTAACTATTTAATGCTAGCTCTAAATATGTAATGCTCGCTCTAGCAATAATTATTTGAGTTTATGTATATTTGGCGTTCCATACATCCCTGAGCCCCTGCAACAAACACTCGTACCTTTCGCTTTTAGGAACAGCGAGACCGATGCCGAATTTACGAATTGAGACACCATATGCACTACTAGTTATCATATTGAAATGTGAGCTCGTTGAATGATACAAGATGGCGACCAAGATGGCCGCCGATAATATGAAAAGTCGTATATGATAACATGTTATATAAACTAATATACATGCAGTATGTTCATGTTTGAGGGTGTGTATAATTGGCTAAGAACGTCAAGGTATTGATACCATAATCTGTATCATAACGTTATAGCTTACTGTGTTGGCATCATATGAGACACGCCATGTGATTTTATCCCTTCGGAAATTTGCGTAATTTAATTAAATACGTTTACAAAATAAACATTTTTTTTTCATAAATAATGTCAAATGTTGACAAAGTTTTCAGAGTACACTGGATTATAATTCCGCATGTACTCTGAAAATATTCCGCATGTACTCTGAAAATTGTGTAAATCTTTGACGCCATTTACGGAAAATATTGTAATTTTTTAACCGTATTTCATGAAATTACGCAGATGTCCGAAGGTGCAAAATCACAAGGCGTGTCTCATTTGAAAATTGCATAACCGATTACTAGTCGTGAAATCAACAGCACGTGTATCCTTGGAGACCGTATGCGGTGCTTAGTTTCGTAGCAGACCCGGTAATTGAATCCGGATTCACATTTGTTTGTGGCGTTTCTCTCATTAGATTCTAAATTGGAAGAGAAACGGATAGGTTTTGCCGCTAAGTGTTTTATTTATGACTCAATTTCCAGGCCGCCATTTTTGTTGTTTAACGTTTGAGCTTCAGTATTTGTTGATCAGCCAGTAAATGCGAACCCACCAACTAATATTCGACCAAAATTGCTAGGTATATTTATCTAGCTAAGTATACTTTGAGGGAGTAATCATTTATTTTTCCCGATATGCATTATTTCATATAGAACTAACGACTGCAAATACTTGGTGATTAAAGTATGCAGAACTATTATATTGAACTTATTACATTATCACAGCCAAAATGGCTGTGATAATGTATTCATTCAGTATAAAACAAAATTTTAAAACAATTTTTTTTTCAGAAAATTGTAATTTTTTATATTTGAAAATTTCTCCCTCAAAGTGTAGATCTACTTAACAAGATAAATATACTTCGGTTTGTGCTTTTGAACTACCGGTGCAATTGAAGATATTTAATATAGGTCAAGCCATGTGACGTTGGACCTAAGAAGATGTGCGATTTTTTATGAAACATATTTACAGAAACTGCAATTTTTCTGTAAATGACGTCGACAGTTGACGAACATTTCGTCAACTAGAATTCCACATTTTCTATGACAATTTCGTCAACTTTCGACGTCATTTACGGGTTTTTGTAGGCGAATTATTCCGGATGCATAGTTCAAAACCTGGCGTTCGGAACGCTAGTTATTTTCTTATATAAACATTAAACCTTTCACCCCTAAGTAACTGGAATGGATTTTGATAACTATGTTAATTTTGCAAACAATCCAACTGCCACAAAATGATTTTCACACTAGTCCATTTATGAAAAGGGGGTGTTTGTGTTCTCAAAAATATGAAAATTTCTTGCAAACAGTGCAAATCCCGATGAGACGGCTCGTTACGAGCCGGCTCATCTGGATCTGCACTGTTTGCAAACGCCGCTATAGCGGGCTTGCGGGTTCAAAGGGTTAAGCAATCAATATTGTTCCGGTTACACGTGCTAATACGCCTACTGATCTGTGTCTGTGTCTACACGTGCTAATACGCCTACTGATCTGTGTCTGTGTCTACACGTGCTAATACGCCTACTGATCTGTGTCTGTGTCTACACGTGCTAATACGCCTACTGATCTGTGTCTGTGTCTACACGTGTTAATACGCCTACTGATCTGTGTCTGTGTCTACACGTGCTAATACGCCTACTGATCTGTGTCTGTGTCTACACGGACCTGTATATGTGACCCGTCATATGATGTACCAGAGAGATGTGCCATTTTTGTAATGAAAAATATAAACAGAAACTATTACTATATTAACTGTAAATGTGGTTGCGAATGGAGAAAAATGGGGCTTATGGGATTTGTGACCAGTGTAGATCCTGGTCGAATTGGCACACTCCTGTAGCCTGATAATAATATGTATTAAACCAGGTGTTAGAAGCATGACGGGTGTTTCATTGATGGAATAGCGAACAGTGCGGACCCTGATCAGACTGTGTGGATGTGGATTTCTCCAACCACAGCCACAAATGACGTCTCAAGTTGATGAAATGCGAAATTCTATTCCGCATTTGCTCTGAACATTTCATCAACTTTCGACATCATTTACGGAAAATGTCGTAAATTTTATACAAGTAAAAAGTTTACATGATATATCGCACATATTCCTCGGTACAAACTTCATAAGTCCGCAATTGCTGTGAAAATTTCGTCATTTACGTAAAATATTTAAAATTTTGTAAATATAAATTCATTTGATGTTGGGTACAAAATGTTTTGACTTTATTAGATATGAACGTGGACCCATTTATCAGCACCAATGAGTAATCATGATAATTGTGTGTGTTTATTTGTACGTGTTTACAGTTTATATGTGAGTCGGCCTTTCTTTGTATTGTTTATGTATGTAGCATATGGATGGCAAGTTGTATCAATACACAAATATGCGGTGCTTTTATATATGTAAAGACATGTACAGAAACAATAACAAACGGATGAACCATTGCTCTTGTTTCTGTTTTCATTTAGGTTAGCCACCTCCAAATAGTTTTACTATATAATTTAACCGATTGCCATCCGATAAGTACGGAAGCCCATTAGGGCCACTTCACTTTTTTTTAATTTCCATTTATTCAAGATGTTTTCTAGAATTTTCAAGATTCAAGAAAAGATCTTGAAAATTCAAGAAAAGATAAAAAAAAAAGTGAAGTGGCCCTAATGGGCTTCCGTAGATAAGGCCAGTCTCTCCTACTTTCACTATTCGTCTGGATGTTGTGGGACCCACTTGTACATGACCTGCAGCCAGTCTGTACTGGTTCTGCATGAACTAAACAATCGGTTCACTTACTCCTAAGAAATAAAAATCCAACCTTGTCATATTCTCCAATATTGTTTACAATTTTTGGCCACGGAAACTCTGTTTACATCACGTGGCCAACAGGCTCAGTGTTTTCTTTTAAATGCCACAAATATGCTGAATACTGGTGTTAAAAGCACCGCACTATTTTTTTATACCGGACTATTTTTGCGATTTCGCACCATTTGGTATCCTCTAACCTTTACGGTTCCAGAGTCATTTTTTATCATCAAAAACAGGAAATTATTCTGAAGTGCTGTAAAAATATTCTAAAGTGCTGTCAAAGCATGTTTTTGTTGAGATATAAGGGAAGATATAAAAGCAACAGCAGATGACAATTGTTGTGTGTAGCGGTTCAAGGGTTAACATGGTTCGGTGATGAGCGGCCGCTTAGATCGTGACCCAAGGTGTATGATAACGTGGTACTAACAACAACAACACGTACCGATTCAAAGTACGTATTCTTTTATAGTGTCCTTATTACGTAACGGATTTTGATGAAATATGGCGCATCAAACGCGTGTTGTTAGCTGCATTTGGTGGTCTCTGTATTTTCGCCCAAACTTCTGTCGTCTTTGCGAAGAATCGATTTCCGCGTCTCCGACACGGAAATCGATTCTTCGCAAAAACGACATAAGTCTCTGCCAAACTCCATAGACCACCAAATGCAGCTCACGAAGACGCGTTTGCTGCGCCATATTTCATCAAAATCCGTTGCATATTAAAGAAAATATCAAATAATACATACTTTGGAGTGGGCGACGTTGTTGTTGTTGTAACCACGTGATCATGCACCTTGTGACCAAGCTGTAGCGATTTGAATTTTGGATCAGGGTTGACACACTATCTTACATAACTACGCAGTCTAGTGAGGATCTACTATTTTTATATATAGATAGCAAACACCATATAATATCAATTTAGCATTTATAAAGCGTTGATTATAGCATCAGGGTATGGGATCACGTGGTCAATTGTTTTCACTGCAGTAATTGCGGCGTCCATGAGGTCTCGGGTAAATCTTATTTTTCATCAATACGACTGTTGTTTCTTCCTTTTAATGGTGAACAGCCGTCAGCACAACGAGTCCGCCAATACCAAAATGAAAAGTCATGCAGAGCATGATGTTATTAGCCGATCAAATCAGGGTTCAATATATGTCCACATTTTAGTAGTTACGGAATCTCAGGGAAAAGTGAGAGAAGTGTTGATTTCCTCCCCAACCAAATTCTCAAGAAAAAAAAATAGAATTCTATTAGAAAAATTGGGGGCCCGAAAAAAATATTAATAGGAAATAAAATTTGATGTAGAAAAAAATTGATCAATTTTTTAAAAAAATTGAAGAAAAAAAAAAAAACATTTGGAGAAAAAAATAGAAAAAAAAATAAACATCATCCTATATTTATCGATATTTTTAGTTAACACGGAGCTACGGTCACGATATTAGTTAGGCATGCAGAAACATATTTTTAGCAAAGGGATATCCCATTCACCAGTCCAGTCGAATACAAATCTTACTTAACAAAGTGACTATTAATTAACGTACTCAACAAAATGTACCAGTCGAATTGACGTCATGCTTATTCAGGCACATGCCCAGATTGGCCTTGATAACGTTGTCAACTGGTTTATCCCTTATTTATCGATTTAAATGGTTTAAATCGACTCGAAGCTTACGTTCAACGGCCGCACAAACTCGATTGAACTGCACGCCTTCCAATGATTTAAATACGCAGCGCGTTTAAATAGTCAATTACGTTTTTTTAATGTGCGCACTGGTCATTTAAAAAGGGGCCCATCCGTGATTTTTTGCGCGATGTCGGGCGCAAGACAATCAATAATTTGCGGCATTGACAATAATTAAGGGGGATTGCCGCAATCGCGCGTGCTGGATGCATCCCTGCCATCCCTGCATGCTACGTAAACAAATCGTAAACGTAAACAAGTTCGCTATGAAGGGCAATTCTTCGTTTTGATTGGTGGAAAATTTTGTGAATATTAACTAGCGTCAAATGACGCGCATACGCGATCCAATGGGATAAACCCGAGATGCTGGGGTTGCTAGTCGGAGGAGATTTTGAGCAGAGGTCGATTATAAATTAGCCGAATAAACACATTTTACGCGATTATACGTGGCTGAAACTTGTTCTGTTTAATAAATAAAAGCTTTAAATTAGCCCAATAATCGGCGTATGTTGGCGTATATGGCCATTAGAGCCAACTATGGACTTCAACAACAACAACTTCCGGGTTCAATCTCTTCCGGCGTTCAGCTCATTACGTATTCAAAATTGTATTATTTGGCTATATTTAAAGTTTTAAACGGAGATAATTGCCAAAAATGCAAACTTTATCGGTTGATGCACTTTGGAAGTGATACATAGATAATACTAGGCTAGTGTCTTTTGATATCAAGTTTATCAGGCAAGTCTAGGAAACACGTAGGAATTCCGAGGCTTGCCGAGGAATTCCTACCGTTTCCGAGCCGAGCCTGATAAACTTGATATCAAAATACACTAGTCTGGTATTCTATTTATCAGGTAACGTTTTATGCTCGAAAATGACCACAGATGACGTCGTTATATATGGACAGAACGAGGACTTGTTTACGTTGCGTCCTTACACTGACGTCATTCGGTAACGTCACGTGACGTCAACCGACCAATGGAACGTCAGTTTTCACTTTGTTGTAACCCGGATGTTGATATCAGGTCAATGCCTGATACAACAATATGTTATCAGTCAGTACGTATTCGGTCAATGCAGGGAAGGTTACCTGATAAAGCAAAATTCGCGTTCGTAGATTACCGAATAGCAGAGAAAAGGGTTGCTACAATTTTTTTCAGAATTCGATGGATGACCAATATATTAGCCGATCTATAAATAGATCGGCTAATAATTAGCAGTATTGCTTGTGTTGTTAGTCTGAACATTCTGCAGAGAAATTTGAATCGGGCGGAATCGAACGTTGTTTAAACTTGGTCAGATTCAAATTTCTCTGCAGAATGTTCAGACTAACTACATTTATCCCGTCAACACAGTGCGTATGTGCCGTGAAACACGGTGCGGTGAAACATTTTTTTGATATCCAGTCAATACTATTTTTGCATTTTACTGCCATTGGTAAGGTGTTCACGGGATAAATAGAATAGTAGGTTAGTGCCGTGAATGGGAACAAATATCTGGCGCGGCACGGAAACGGGATGTGCTCGGCAGAGCCTCGCCCATCCCGTTTCCTGAGCCTTGCCAGATATTTGTTCCCATTCACGGCACTAAGCTACTATTCTCTATAAGTAATGCTGCTAAATTTGGTATTGGCGAACTTGTAGCTGGAACATGGTCATCATTAAAAGGAAGAAACCGCTGTCGTATTGATGACTTAGCGTGCAAGTCCATAGAGTCAGTGCGGCCGTTAAGCGTAAGCATCAAGTCAAGTTGTATTGATAAAAAATAAGATTTACCTGAGACCTCATGGGAGCCGCAATTATTGCAGTGTAACCAATAAACCATGTGATACCATACCCTAAGTATTAACAGTGGTATGATCGGGTCTGGAAAGGTGTGCATATTTCGGCGAGCCTCGGAATATGAACGCGTTTCGTAGCCTCGCCTGATAAAACTGTGGCTGTGTCTGGAGAAATGGGTTTTGCTACCAGTGTAAATCCTGATCAATCGGTGTATCCGCATTTAGCAATTTATATAATACCGTCATGCAGTGAAACACCCGTCATGTTTCTAACTAGCAATATATAGAGGATATTCATATTTTTGTAACGAATATGACATATATGTTCATCGAGTGGTGTGAAATGTCCATATTTCACTCGTGCTGTTTGCAACGAATATGACATATATGTTCATCGAGTGATGTGAAATGTCCATATTTCACGAGTGCCGGTTAGGCACTCGTGAAATATGGACATTTCACACCACTCGATGAACATATAACGGCACTCGTGAAATATGGACATTTCGATGAACATATATGTCATATTCGTTGCAAAAATATGAATATTATATTTATTATATACCGCTCCATGGAAATTAGCAGTTCTTTAGACTGATTACGGTAATGAATGTGTATTTGCAGCCTATTTGTGCTGTTTTCTTTCAGGTGCGCGTTATGAATATAGATAGCGGAAGTAGTCGTATTTTCACCGGAAGTTGTTTATTTCATCGATGAGGACATACGACTTTTATTTACATCGTATAACTATGTATTTCATGGGTAGGTATATAATATAGATCATTATTCGGCTACATGAGTGTGTTAATCGATCAGGAGCTTCACTGGTCACACATCTCATACGCCCCATTTCCCAAGCCACAATTAGGCGGGGCGAGTACATGACTGTGTGACGTACATTGGCTACCATAATTGGCTGGTACATGTAGGTCAATCCTAAGCGGAGCTCCAATGAAGCGCTAGTCTGTCGTTGACCTTTACTGAACTAGTCGAGTCTAGCGTCCGATAAATAGAAGTGGATTTTGTAGACAGACATGTTTTTATGGTAAAACAAAAGCGGCGATAAATTGATCAACATTCAATTGACAATCGGCATTCTTATGAACTCAGTGTTATAGCCGCTGCGAGTGCATTATACTATTTAGACAGCAGACATCAGCATAAGCCAGTTCAATCCGGGTTGCGCTGGTAAAGGTTAGACACCACCAAATAGTTTTACTATATAATTTAACCGAATGCCATCCAATAAGGCCAGTCTCTCCTACTTTCACTATTCGTATGGATGTTGTGGGACCCACTTGTACATGACCTGCAGCCAGTCTGTACTGGTTCTGCATGAACTAAACAATAGGTTCACTTACTCCTAAGAAAGAAAAATCCAACCTTGTCATATCCTCCAATATTGTGTACATTTGTTGGCCACGGAAACTCCGTGTACATCAAGTGACCAACAGGTTCAGTGTTTTCTTTTAAATGCTACAAATATGTTGAAAACTGGTGTTAAAGGCACCCCAAAATGTTCCTCAAGTGAAACTGGGTAGTAATGGATCAAGATTTGCAAGCAAACGGTGTCTGTGACCTCAAAACACCCGCACTATTTTTTTATACCGGACTACTTTTGCATACACCCTGGGCGGTTTCGCACCATTTGGTGTCTTCTAACCTAAATACGGTGAATTGAATATATAAGGCCGTCTGTTGGGGCTGGCTGTGCAGTGTACAGATTGCTCGCGAGTGGATATTGCTTCACAACGCAGCGGGATATTTTAGAATAAAACAATTTATTGTGCTCCATTCAAAATATTCCCGAAGCGACATTACGGAAACAATCGAACGAGGTGGGGCGCAGGGTTAACGTCGACGTACATGTTGTACATGGAGAACTGCGGTTTATGGGATTTGTGATGAATGTAGCTCCTGATCAAATAACACGCTATTGTAGCCTGATAAAGATCTATATTATTTCGTTAGAGGAATGACGGGTGTTTCCTTGATGGACTGGCGAACAGTGCAGATCCTGATCAGACTGCGCGGATGCGCGCAGGCTGATCTGGATCTACACTTGTCGCATAACCCATTAAGCCCCTTTTCTCCAGTCACAGCCACATACGAGTTGCCGCCATAGTTGTAACAGAGTTTCGTACACTTCCCTGATAAGGTGTCTTTTCTTAACCGAGGTTCCGCTATCCAATTTCGGTCCTTGTTTCACATCAAAACCACATGTGTTAAGTTCACAAGAGTCGCCGTCACGTTGTAGTCATCATCTGTAACCGAGACAGGACACATTGGGGCTCATGGCATTGACGAACAATGCGGACCACAATCAGGTCAGGGTATGCACAGTTCGACATTAAATCAGCGAAGCGCCCGCTATTCTTCTAACAAACTAATACAATAGCTCGTAGCGGGTTGCGGGAGTGTGTTAGATCAGGAACTAGACAGCCTATACACATGTCATAAGACCCATTTCCCAAGTAAATTATGATAAGCCAGACTGGCAGCAAATAAAATGGCATAAGCCCCATTTCTGCAATAGGTCAACTATCAGGAAGTAGGCCGCGTGTATCATGCGCACACATTGTCAAGTAACATATCAGGAGCTATACTGGCAATACATTACATAAACCTCATTCTTGCAGGTATATCAGGAGCTAGACTTGCCGCAAATGCCATAAACCTATATCACCAGTCACACATCAGTAGCTAGACTGGCCACAAATGTCATAAGCCTATTTCTCCAGTGACACATCAGTAGCTAGACTGGCTACAAATGCCAGAAGCCTATATCCCCTGTCACACATCGGTAGCTAGACTGGCTACAAATGTCATAAGCCTATTTCTCCTGTCACACATCAGACATGCCACAAATGACATAAGCCTATATCTCCTATCACATATCAGTAGCTAAACTGACTACAAATGGTATAAGCCTTTCAACAGTCTCTGTCCCATTTCTCCCGGCACTCGAAATCACGATCTCCAATACAATGCACGTCACGTGACCTGCTATTTAGGCCCGTTTCGATATACATGTATATTTCCATAAATATCTCGCCAACAAACGTCATATAAATCACAGACACATATAGAAACCGCACATCATCATTGGGCGTTGACACCGTCCTCACAGCTGTATCCATTTCTAAGTTATTTGTAGAAAGCTTGCATTTTCAGTTTCGGAATTATTCCCGAGAAAACTTGCAAAAAGCAAGTTTTCTCGAAATAACCCCTAAACATATACAGCTACGAGAACGGCGTCATTTGCCATCGGCAGGTGGTATTCCAGATCTATAATAGGGGATCGTATATAGCTAGGTATCTCCCGTGGATTTATTGATAGAAATCCGGTCAAAATGTTCTAGTTTGGGGCCTTATTGCTTGTAACAAGAGCGAATGTAGAAAGATATGATGTGAAAAGGAGCAATTATAGTGATTTCCACTAGTGTTGATCCAGATCATCCTACATATCTACGCATTCTGATCTGGGACTACATTACTTGCCAGATTCATATTTTCACACGTATTAATGTCATTGCAAACAGTGTAGACTCAGATCAGACTGCACAGGTGTGCAGTCTGATCTGAGTCTACACTGTTCGCAAAACTATTTTGTTCTACTCAATACGAAACAAACGCTGAAATAAACCATAGGACTGGATCTCTATAAATATATTTGCAAAGGGAAATAACTAGCTACGATCACTCAATCATTTCTGCACTTTATCGCATCAGAACTGATCCGCAAGTTGTCTAGATATTTATAAAAAAAATGTAGGTCAAAAGTACGCACCTCCTGACGCTTGACGCATACCATCCTCCGTAGACATGGATGGACGAATTCATGGTAAGGTTATGGTGGCTGATTAGGGACATTTCGCCTCGTCGCTCCGTCGCTCCGTCGCCACGAAGTTTATCGCTCCTTCGCGGCGACGGAGCGATAATTATCGCTCCTTCGCGGCGAAGGAACGACGAGACGAAGTTTAGTGTCCTTAAACTTCGCTTCGTCGCTTCGTCGCCCGCCCCTCGCCCCGTCGCTCCGTCGCTCCGTCGCTTCGTCGCTTCTCCGTCGCTTCGTCGCCACGACGGAGCGATAATTATCGCTTCTTCGCGGCGACGGAGCGATAAACTTCGTGGCGACGGAGCGATAAACTTCGTGGCGACGGAGCGACGGAGCGAAGTTTAAGGACACTAAACTTCGCCTCGTCGCTCCGTCGCTCCGTCGCCACGAAGTTTATCGCTCCGTCGCCGCGAAGAAGCGATAATTATCGCTCCGTCGCTTCGTCGCCACGAAGTTTATCGCTCCTTCGCGGCGAAGGAGCGACGAGGCGAAGTTTAGTGTCCTTAAGCTTCGCTCCGTCGCTTCGTCGCCCCGTCGCTCCGTCGCTCCGTCGCTTCGTCGCTCCGTCGCTCCGTCGCTCCGTCGCCACGACGAAGCGACGGAGCGAAGTTTAAGGACACTAAACGTCGCTCCGTCGCTTCGTCGCCCCGTCGCTCCGTCGCTTCTTCGTCGCTTCGTCGCTCCGTCGCTCCGTCGCTTCGTCGCTTCGTCGCTCCGTCGCTTCGTCGCTTCGTCGCTTCGTCGCTTCGTCGCTCCGTCACTCCGTCGCTTCGTCGCTCCGTCGCGTTCCGGTCACGCATGCGCATTGGGAACTCACGTGTATGCAGCCATTAAATGTTTACATGATTAAAAGGTGGTAATCTTTATTTATGTTTTATACGTATACCGTAAGATCATTGGAGTTGTTAGTGGCATATAATGGATTTTTACTTATAGCTGGCATTGTGTTTAATCATGTAAACATTTAATGGCTTACACGTGAGTTCTCAATGCGCATGCGTGACCGGAACGCGACGGAGCGACGAAGCGACGGAGCGACGGAGCGACGAAGCGACGAGAAGCGACGGAGCGACGGAGCGACGAAGCGACGGAGCGACGGAGCGACACGAAGCGACCAAGCGACGAAGCGACGGAGCGACGGGGCGACGAAGCGACGAAGCGACGGAGCGACGTTTAGTGTCCTTAAACTTCGCTCCGTCGCTTCGTCGTGGCGACGGAGCGACGGAGCGACGGAGCGACGGAGCGACGGAGCGACGGAGCGACGAAGCGACGGAGCGACGGAGCGACGGGCGACGAAGCGACGGAGCGAAGTTTAAGGACACTAAACTTCGCCTCGTCGCTCCTTCGCCGCGAAGGAGCGATAAACTTCGTGGCGACGAAGCGACGGAGCGATAATTATCGCTTCTTCGCGGCGACGTAGCGATAAACTTCGTGGCGACGGAGCGACGGAGCGACGAGGCGAAGCTTAGTGTCCTTAAACTTCGCTCCGTCGCTCCGTCGCCACGAAGTTTATCGCTCCGTCGCCACGAAGTTTATCGCTCCGTCGCCGCGAAGAAGCGATAATTATCGCTCCGTCGTGGCGACGAAGCGACGGAGCGACGAACGACGGAGCGACGGGGGCGACGGGGCGACGAAGCGACGAAGCGAAGTTTAAGGACACTAAACTTCGCCTCGTCGCTCCTTCGCCGCGAAGGAGCGATAAACTTCGTGGCGACGAAGCGACGGAGCGATAATTATCGCTTCTTCGCGGCGACGTAGCGATAAACTTCGTGGCGACGGAGCGACGGAGCGACGAGGCGAAGCTTAGTGTCCTTAAACTTCGCTCCGTCGCTCCGTCGCCACGAAGTTTATCGCTCCGTCGCCACGAAGTTTATCGCTCCGTCGCCGCGAAGAAGCGATAATTATCGCTCCGTCGTGGCGACGAAGCGACGGAGCGACGAAGCGACGGAGCGACGGGGCGACGGGGGCGACGGGGCGACGAAGCGACGAAGCGAAGTTTAAGGACACTAAACTTCGTCTCGTCGCTCCTTCGCGCGAAGGAGCGATAATTCGCTCCGTCGCCAGAAGGATCGCTCCGTGCGGAGCGATAAACTTCGTGGCGACGGAGCGAACGGAGCGACGAGGCGAAATGTCCCTAATCAGCCACCATATAAGGTTGAGCCGATTTTTCCACATCTGAACAGTTATATCCAGGCAATTCCGTGGGCTATTGTTTTCAAATTAGGGTAAGTTGGCGAATCACGCGGGCGAATTAATATTAGATTGGCCTAAGTAATAGGACGTCACCGATGGTGAATTGGCGCATATCGACTTTGAATGTGGTTGTGTGTGCGTGTGTGTATGTACGTGTGTGTGTACGTGTGCGTGTGCGCGTGTGTGTGTGTGTGTGTGTGATATGAAACAGTTACGTGAAATGAAACACAAATTATATGAAATTTACCTGATGGTTAATGTTTCGAAGGCACTAATTATGTGACCTTGACCTTGGTTTAGCGGGGCGTCCGAGGATTCGTGATTATGTCAGATAGAGTCTATCAGAGGAATGGACGTGTTACATATGAGGCAGTTACGTGAAAGGAAACATATGTTCTATGTTAAAGTTTGGCGTTTGGGTTGGACATACGAAATGTACGACCCCGGTAACGCTATATATATATATATCCCCATCACCATTCGATTTAAACACATGTTATTGCTCTATTTAGACAGTATACAGTAGTTTCAAGATATATACTATTTACTATAATAAGAGCAAACGGGTTGGGCTACAAGTTTCAACAACATTAGTTACAGCCCTTCCAAATTGCTTAATGCATGTACTATAAATTGTGGTACAATAGCGGTAGACATAACTGTTACTAGGCATACTATAACTTTGTTGCTTTGTTTATTGGTACTGAACGGCCTATCAACAGCTAATGTCATGTAAGGGCGGGCAAACGGGTTTGATCCCGTTATAACCTGCTGCATTGAGGGTGGGGGGGGGGGGGGCAGATCACAAAATCATAACGGAATATGTACATCGAGAAAAACTATATTCAGCGCTGAAATTAGAATAACCTGATCTGGTGCCAGGTTCATACCACACCAAAGTCACTTGGCCTCTTCCACTAAAATAGGATTACGAATAATCGTAATACTCACATAAGGGGTATAACCAGATTCAACTGTCACATACAAAATGCCAAAAATGTTTGTGAGGGACAAACCAGGTCTCCAGTCGGAATTCCGGTAAGGATTAACCCCTATCGTTAAATTACCCGTTGCATTATCCCAGCTGCCACCCATAATATAACTTTATCCCGTCAACACAGTGCGTATGTGCCGTGAAACACGGTGACGTGAAACATTTTTGATATCCAGTCAATACCATTTTTGTGTCCGACCTAGGAAAACCAGCTGTAATTCGATATTATTTGCATAATTATGTTTCTAACTATGCTATTTCAGCAAGATAACACTACTTCTCAAATTAACATGTGCACTTTCCGTTGGTATTTACATTAGCGTTAATACAATCGAATTTGTTATGATACGAGGTCGTGTCCGACCAAAGCTACAAGCATTGCTGTCCATATTTAGCTGTCCCGATGAAAGCCGAAGCACGCCGAATGCCTGTGGCATGGCGTGGCCTTTACACTAATACAGGTATCACTGTGCTAAATATAGTACACATCGGCCAGGGGGTATGCTTTAGTAGTCCGGTATAAAAAAATAGTGCAGACGTTTTGAGGCCACAGACCCAGTTTGCTTGTAAATCCTGATCCATTACAGCCCCATTTTACTTGAGAAACATGTTGGGGTGTTTTTAACACCAGTTTCCAGCATATTCCTAGCATTTAAAAGAAATTACTGAGCCTGCTTGTCACGTGATGTGAACACTACGTCACATGACACTTTGATGATAAACAATATGGCGGACAGGACAATGTTGAAATTTTCTTTCTTAGGAGTAAGTGAACATATTGTTTAATTAGTGAAAATCCGGTGCAGACAGGTTGCAGGTTATGAACAGGTAGGTTCCACAGCATCCATACGAATAGTGAAAGTGTGAGAGAATGGCCATATTTGGAGGAATCGGTTAAGTTGTATAGTAAAACTAATTGGTGGTTGCTAGCCTACAATACATTTTATTCACTCTAAGCCACATACTGATAGTGCATATGTCGCCTCGAAATTTGATGTTCTTTTTGGATCATTTTAAAGAGCTTTCCCAGAGATATTTCACATTCCTGCATACGTAAGAATCACTAACAGAGCAACTATTTTCGTTTCATTAATTTATGTGAAAGCTTCTAGTGTACTTTTGTTCACAAATGTCAACTACATTTTGCTGGCTGTCTGCTTATTTGGAATAATGCACGAAATGCATACCGTCCGAGGGCGTGAAATTGATAATTTGAAAATGACTGATCACTGCCTGCCCCATAACAATGGAAATGCCTGATTGTCTGGCACTGAAACCTGTCAGCACGGAACACTGTCTGCTTGTATATACTGGAGTAAAACTCGATGCAAGTTGTACGCATATTTACATTTATAGAGTATCCGCTCGGCTGATAGTTTGGTTACACAAACTGCCAAGATCATAGCGGCGATTTCAATGTATTTGACAGGGTCTGCAAATAATACGGGGGTAATCGTTTTTGTCGAGCCCGCTGGCGGAAAGCGAGACATATTGATCAAAATGACGTTCGTGCGTTCGTCCGTCTGTCCGTCCGTCCGTTCGTCCGAAACCTGCGTTAAAGGTTTTACATATCTTATTTATCCCGTCACCACAGTGCGTATGTGCCGTGAAACATTTTTGATATCCAGTCAATACAATTTTTGCATTTTACAGCCATTTGTAGGTGTTGACGGGATAAATAGAATAGTAGGTTAGTGCCGTGAATGGGAAACAATATCTGGCGCGGCACGGAAACGGGGTGTGCTCAGTAGAGCCTCGCCCATCCCGTTTCATGAGCCTTGCCAGATATTGTTTCCCATTCACGGCACTAACCTACTATTCTCTATCTATTTTCCTTATTTCTGAACCAAAGTATATGTTGTGACCACTCATTTGAACCGTCTCGGCGAGACGGTTCAAATGAGTGGTCACTCATTTGAACCGTCTCGGCGAGACGGTTCAAATGAGTGGTCACAACATATACTTCTGATGAGAAATAAAGAAATTATTGAGCCTTGCCGGATATTTTTTCCCATTCACGGCACTAACCTATTTTCCTTATTTCTCAACCAAAGTATATGTTGTGACCGTCTCGGCGAGACGGTTCAAATGAGTGGTCACAACATATACTTCTGATGAGAAATAAAGAAATTATTGAGCCTTGCCGGATATATTTTCCCATTCACGGCACTAACCTACTATTCTCCATCTATTTTCCTTATTTCTGAACCAAAGTATATGTTGTGACCACTCATTTGAACCGTCTCGGCGAGACGGTTCAAATGAGTGTGCCGAGACGGTTCAAATGAGTGGTTACAACATATACTTCTGATGAGAAATAAAGAAACTCTTGAGCCTTGCCGGATATTTTTTCCCATTCACGGCACGAACCTATTATTCTCTATATCTCTGCAGTCCTAAATCACATTGACTTGCAGCTTCATATGCTTATTAGTCATCACCCATATATTCATGTTGTATCCCACTCATGCGGCCCCTGTGCCCAAGGTCAAGGTCAAAGGACTTAGAAGTTTGCGTTACATTTTTGTCCAAATGTGCCTTTAACTTTTTACATACCTACTGTAACCATATGTCAGATTTGCTTGAAACTTCGTATGCTTATTGGTCATCATCCATTTATTCAGTATGTGTCTCACTCATGCGGCCCCTGTGCCACAATGTCAAGGTCAAATGACTTAGAAGTTTGCGTTAAAGTTTTTGTTTTACATACCTACTATCTCTGTAACCGTAAGTCATATTTGCTTGAAACTTCGTATGCTTATTTGTCATCATCCATATATTCATTGTGTGTCCCAATTTTGTCAAAATTTGCGTTAATCATTTCCCATACCTACTATCTCTATAACCCCTGTGTCCCAAGGTCAAGGTCATTATACATTACATTTATCTTACCCTGAGATCACGATGCCTCCGCGGGCTCGACAAGCAGACCGCGGCCATCTGGTACTTTATATGTAATATTTTGTTAGATTCAGCCTACGGACACAGTATTAGAAAGTGAACAAAATAATTTAAGAATGCTTTTTTTTTACTCCCTGTTATTAGATAATAAAAGGTCGCTACTATTTTTTCTCTTCTAGTGGGACGACCCCGAGACAACTGACTCTCGCGAAAGAGTCGAACATTGCACGAATTAAGCAAATGATTGACCTCTGCAACGATATATTCCTAGATGCGCTAGGTCAACGCGTTTATTTCTTTTTCACATACTGATAGTTTTATGTATATTTAATGCATGTATAGACCTTGGCCCGTTACTTCAACCTGTGGCAACGGAATTCGCGATGCAATTCTGACCCACTTGGGTCATACTTTACGATACATACTTATTAACGGGAAACTAATTAGCACGCAATAGCCATTTTGTACCTTTATGACATTTCCTGCCACTATATATAAAGGTTCGTACGACGTATGTATGTGATTAAAACGAACTGCCATAGCGATAATATAAACGATGGCGTATTATCCTCCACTAGTGTTGGTCGCCATGTTTGGTATTTACCTCGTAGACGGAACAGGGAGGCCGTACAGACCCGGGACAACATTTACGAACTACGGAACCTAGTGTGGAGTCTGAACGCCTCACAGGACACCAATACGGACGGCGATGTCGACAATGCCTGCTCACAGGATGTAACCGACATGGAACAGAAACTAGAACTGTTTACAGCGTCACAGGAAACTAGCATGAGAAAACTAGCTAAAGGGTTTAACACAGAAAAAATACTATTTCGGAAGAGCACCGTCGCACAGGAGAAGATTACGACAAGACATTTGGAATTAATTAACGAAACAAAGACAGCTCTCGAAGACTAGGTAGCTCAGATAGAAGCGGAAAGTAACAGAACAATGAAAGTGCTGGGTAGAGAGATGGAAGAGATAAAGGCGACACTCACTGATATCCAAGCGGAGAGTAACGAAACAATGGCAGTGCTGGGTAGAGAGATAGGAGAGATAAATGCGACACTGGGTAGAGAGATGAGAGAGATAAAGGCGACACTCACTGATATCCAAGCGGAGAATACCGAAAAAATGGCAGTACTGGGTAGAGAGATGAGAGAGATAAAGGCGACACTGGGTAGAGAGATGAGAGAGATAAAGGCGACACACACTGATATCCAATCGGAGAGTAACGAAACAATGTCAGTGCTGGGTAGAGAGATGGGAGGGATAAAGGCGACACACCCTAATATCCAATCGGAGAATAACGAAACAATGGCGACACTCGCGGATATCCAAGCGAAGAATGAGTCCCTGAAACGGATCATTAGTAAACTCATTCCAGAATGTCCGAGTGGGTGGCTGTCATGGGAAATGTCGTGCTATTTGAAGGTAACGTTCTTCTATATGGCTGTGACTGAATACATTGGGCATTTTCATTTACGACCTGTGTAGATCCAGACCAGCTTGTGCATTCAGGAGCTTGTTAAACAAGAGCCTGACTGATGCTGGATGGAATCCCAGTAGCCTATTTCACCAACATTGCAAAGTATACTGTTCTAGCAAAGTATACTTTGAGGGAGAAATTTTCAATTTTATGATAAATTTATTAATTTTTATTATACTGAATTTATTACATTATCACAGCCAATTTGGCTGTGATAATGTAATAAATTTAGTATAATAATTCTGCATACTTTTAATCATGAAATATATGCATTTGTTAGTTCTATATGAAATTATGCATTTCAGGAAAAATAAATGATTACTCCCTCAAAGTATACTTTGCTAGTAAAGTATACTTTGCAATGTTGATGAAATAGGCTACTGATTGCAGGAATGTGCTAGAAGATCAGAATTTAGATTGACCAGTAACCTATTTCATCAACATTGCAAAGTATTCTTTTCTAAATTTATCCATATCTGATTGCAAGAATGTGCTAGAAGATCAGAATTTAGACTGACCAGTAGCCTATTTCACCAACATTGCAAAGTATACTTTTCTAAATTTATCCATATCAGATTGCAGGAATGTGCTAGAAGATCAGAATTTAGACTGACCAGTAGCCTATTTCACCAACATTGCAAAGTATTCTTTTCTAAATTTATCCATATCTGATTGCAAGAATGTGCTAGAAGATCAGAATTTAGACTGACCAGTAGCCTATTTCACCAACATTGCAAAGTATACTTTTCTAAATTTATCCATATCAGATTGCAGGAATGTGCTAGAAGATCAGAATTTAGACTGACCAGTAGCCTATTTCACCAACATTGCAAAGTATACTTTTCTAAATTTATCCACATCAGATTGCAGGAATGTGCTAGAAGATCAGAATTTAGACTGACCAGTAGCCTATTTCACCAACATTGCAAAGTATACTTTTCTAAATTTATCCACATCAGATTGCAGGAATGTGCTAGAAGATCAGAATTTAGACTGACCAGTAGCCTATTTCACCAACATTGCAAAGTATACTTTTCTAAATTTATCCATATCTGGTTGCAGGAATGTGCTAGAAGATCAGAATTTAGACTGAACAGTAGACTATTTCACCAACATTGCAAAGTATACTTTTCTAAATTTATCCATATCTGATTACATAAATGTGCTAGAAGATCAGAATTTAGACTGACCAGTAGCCTATTTCACCAACATTACAAAGTATACTTTTCTAAATTTATCCATATCTGGTTGCAGGAATGTGCTAGAAGATCAGAATTTAGACTGACCAGTAGCCTATTTCACCAACATTGCAAAGTATACTTTTCTAGCAAAGTATACTTTGAGGGAGACATTTTCAATTTTAGGATGAATTTATTAATGTTTATTATACTGAATTTATTACATTATCACAGCCATTTTGGCTGTGATAATGTAATACATTCAGTATAATAATTCTGCATACTTGTAATCATCAAATATATGCAGTAGTTACTTCTATATGAAATAATGCATGGAAAAATAAATGATTGCTCCCTCAAAGTATACTTTGCAAGAAAAGTGTGCTTTGCAATGTTGGTGAAATTCACTACTGAAGCCCCATTTCTCGAACTTGATATTTTTATTTTATATGGCATATTTCATCTGATATTGCCCACGCGATATGTATATAAATGCTGAACATGCTGGCATCTTTAATTTTACCGCGAGATGTATAGTTTTCACAAATGTAATTTCAAGGCAAAATTGAGAAATTCTAAGTACAAAAGTGGGAGATAATCCATGATCCGGGGGTCAAATTAAAATGAAAATTCACTTTGCGCATCTGCACACCATAAACATACACTATCAAGTTTCCAGCTATTTTGGTTAGAAATTCTAAGTCCAAGGGGTCAAATTAAAATCGAAGTTGCACCTGGTCTGTAACCTCTCTAACACGAACAGCGTGGTATATGTAGTTTTGCAATCATACTTTATTGGCACGCAATCGATCGTATAGTGGAGTTAGCCTACATCTCAGTGTTCCGGGTCGGCACCCGTGCCCAGACTACCAAACGGCGCCCCAAGACGATCCAGGGTGGGTCCGACCCTCCAACCAGCCAAATTGAATGTATCTCACTAGCAAGCAATCTGCACATTGACTAAAAAACTCGTTATATATCATCTAGATGACATTTACCCAGCTTGACTGGCTTCAGAACTATACTCAACAAAACTAGAAACGTCCCTGTTTTATAGCCGGTGTAGCTCTGTCTATGTATGTACCACATGTTCAAAGTACATGTATTTTAAACCGTGGCGATGTTCAGAATACGATCGTGTAGAGTTTAGCCGATACACACGGTTTACATAGCGGCCAGTGACCGGAACTTTTTTAATTTTTCACTGTTTTCGATATGCCACGGCTTTCCGAAAACGAGCGAAATCAGGCAATTGGGATGCTTGCGGGTGGGATGGCCGCCAGGGCGGTCGCGCCTCGGTTTGGTTGCTGTCGGAAGACGATTGATCGTCTTGCAGCCCGGTACCAGCAGACTGGGGCTGTTCACGACCGGCAGCGACCTGGTAGGCCTCGTGTAACGACGGCTAGAGCCGATCGTTACATTACGTTGACGCACTTACGTCAACGTCGATTGGCAGCCACAGTCACTGCTAGGCGATACGGTGTCTCAGAGCAGACCATTCGCAACCGGTTACGTCGTAACGCCCAACCAATCCGGGCACGCCGCCGTACACTGGTCAGATAATGACCCAACGTCACCGTGCTGCCAGACTGTTATGGGCGCGACGTCATCTGAACTGGAGAAGGGCTGACTGGAACCGAGTTTTGTTCACCGATGAATCTCGGTTCACAGTTAGTCATGCTGACGGAAGATTACGGGTATACAGGCGTAAAAATGAAAGATTCACCGATTGTTGCAATGTTGAGAAGAACAGGTTTGGGGGAGGGAGCGTAATGGTCTGGGGTGGGATCATGGGAAACCGGAAGACAGATTTGGTTGTTGTACAGGGCAACAGCAATGCACAACGTTATGTTGGAGATGTGCTAAATGCACATGCCTTACCATTTATCCGTCAGTATGGTCCTGGTGTGACATTGATGCACGACAATGCCCGCCCTCACGTAGCCAGGGTCACCACTCAATACTTACAGCAAAACAACGTCGACGTCATGCCATGGCCCGCGGTCTCCCCGGATCTCAATCCCATTGAGCACATATGGGATGAGCTGGGCCGCAAAGCACGAGCTAACCATCAGATTGACAATGTTCGCGATCTTACACGGGCGTTACAACGGGAATAGAGGAATTTGCCCAACGCACTGGTATTGCGTTACGTCACGTCGATGCGGCGTAGGATCATTGCATGCATTCATGCAAATGGTGGCCACACTCGGTACTAACGAGATTTACTGAATTTGCCACATTACTTATTGAAATTCCATCTCTAAACATTAAGTAACACATTTCTGAGTTTTTGTGATTTTTGATTTTGACCCCTACCGCCCTTGGCCGGTTATCTCTCGAATATTTAACAAGATATCCAAATGCAATTTATTGGCTTTGATACAGAAATGAATGAACTTGTTTTTCCATTTTGATTTTTAAAAGTGACCCTTTTGGTTTTTGATGAATCTTTCCTTAAACATGGAGGGACGTTTCTAGTTTTGCTCAGTATAGTATTAATTACCAAACTCGTCTGTCATGACGATTTGAACTCTGAGGCACATGCCATTCCGTCACACTTTACGCATATGCACAGCATAAGGAAGCTACATACCAACTATCAAATCTTTCTTTTCTTTATATACTGCAACAGCCCATTTCGGGGATTATGTGCAGGATCATATTTTATTATATATACATGTACATACACACGAATACAGTCGATTATTTCCCGGTAACCGGTACCCATTTAGAGCTGGATGGACTGAAGCAGTGTGGATAAAGTGTCTTGCTCAAGGACACAACGCATTGCCACTGGCGAGGCTCGAACCCACGACCGTATGATCAGCATATATATTACGGTTTAACAGTTTTACTTCTTAAAGAAAACGTGACAGACGGACGGACGGACGGGCGGAAACCCGTGGCGTAAGCACTACATATATATATCCCGTCAACACAGTGCGTATGTGCCGTGAAAAACGGTGCCGTGAAACATTTTTGATATCCAGTCAATACTATTTTTGCATTTTACAGCCATTTTTAGGTGTTGACGGGATAAACAGAATAGTAGGTTAGTGCCGTGAATGGGAAATAATATCTGGCGCGGCACGGAAACGGGATGTGCTCGGCCATCCTGTTTCCTGCAATCCGTCCAGTATCCGTCATGATGACGAAGCTTGTACAAACTTTTTGACATTTCGCGACTTCTGCTAAAGCAGGCACGATAATTATGTGTTTTCGAATTAAATGCGGAAACATCACGCATGCAAGTTCATATCAGGGTCGATTTCACAACTTTCAAAACGGAAAAAATGGGGGCCCCGATATGTATGTAAACACATTCTTAATTCATGGGAAAACGATTTTTTTCCATCTTTATATAAACTATATAACACTTCTTTTAAAATGGATATTTGCCACATACTTGGTCTGAAGGCTATGTACAGCGGAACCTCTCTAAACCGGACACCCTGGGTCCCCAGTGTGTCCGGTTTAGAGATGTTCCACTGTAAATCAGACAAATGACTTTATGCCAAGGTATGCGTCGGTGCTTTGCGAACTTGAACCGGCATTATCATCATAAATACACACCGATGTAACCCGTACAATTAAGGATGCACAGACTGCCCGAGTGTCCAGTTTAGAGAGTGTCTTCTGTAGCACCAAATTCACAAAAAATGTGACACAATTGAAGTTGGTAATTACTATAGGAATGAATGGCCTTTTTGTGGAATTTATCGGGGTATAAACTTGGAAAAGTTGCGGGAATACTGGACGAAGACCGGAAGGCCTCGTCCAGTATTCCCGCGACTTTTCCAAGTTTATATCCCCGATAAATTCAACAAAAAATGACATTCATTCCTTATAATTCCAGCATTTGATATAAATTCATCAAGAAAATGTGTTTATTTTCCATTTTCTTAAGAATTATTTTAACTGCGCCTCACGGTTATGGAAAGTAGTTCGGCATATGGGAGTTTACTGGGATATAAATTTTGGACAGAGACTTGCTACGGGCCAATCAAATGTTAGGGAATTGTGTAAATATTTTTGTGCTGGAATTATATGGGTATAACCTTATTAAAGGTACATTCCAACTCAGTAGGCACAACATGTTCTTTATATCAGAGATATAATCTGAGACATTTTCTAGAAAAATAAACATTCATTAACAACGACGGCACTGGCTCGATGACCTTGCATGTCGGGACCGACTATTTAAGTCCCCATCCGATAGCACACGGCACGCCGTATCGGCCCAAGCAGTACAAGACGAAATGACTCTAGCATGGCATTATATTTTATAAAAAAAATGTTTCATGTTTTGATTACCAAATTACAGGTGGTTACGCAATAACAAGGAACCAAACGTGTATTGTATCGATTCAGTAATTTTCTGCAAACATAGGTTTCATTGAAACATGTGTTTCAAATCGTGTAGTAATATCATGGCGACTAATTGAAAAATGTATGGTAACTTTCGTCACTGAGTATAGTAAATGGTGTTATTGGAAACTGTATATCCCTCGACATATTTTATATGTGGAGAGGGGAAGGAGCTGTATAGAAAGAGCAATAATCCAGTACGGCTTTGCATGATTTTCATACTGTACTGGCTCCAGTATACCTCCAAGCTATTTATGAATAATGGGACAAGTAACAGCATATCTTTTTGATGAGAAGTAAATGTATGAATTATTTTTCACAAATTTACTATATTTTCTCTAAATGACGTCGAAAGTTTATGTAATTTTCATATTCCGCATCTGCTCCGCAAATTTCGTCAACTTTCGATGTCATTTACGGAAAATATCGCAGTTTCTGAAAATATTTTTAATGAAATTCCGCGCATGTTTTAGTGAGTTCTCACATTCAGAGCCTGTAATACTCGCTACATATTACGTGCAAT
Source organism: Conchocele bisecta (assembly GCA_029237695.1). Classification (NCBI taxonomy): domain Eukaryota; kingdom Metazoa; phylum Mollusca; class Bivalvia; order Lucinida; family Thyasiridae; genus Conchocele; species Conchocele bisecta. Next base: position 52,223,306 of record CM055278.1, read on the forward strand.
TCCCGTTCCGACGATATGGTGTAAATACATGTATATAAGTTCATAACAATGATACAAAGCACCCGAAATTTAGAAATAACGCATTAACAAGGTGCATGATCACGTGTTACTAACAACAACAACAAGTACTGAGACTTCCAGAATCCATCCGATTGAAAGTACGTATTCTTTTATATTGTCCTTATTACATAACAGATTTTGATGAACTATGGCGCATCAAACGCGTCTTGTTCAGCTGCATTTGGTGATCTCTGTATTTTCGCCCAAACTTCTGTCGTTTTTGCGTTTTAGCAAAAACGACATAAGTCTGTGCCAAACTCCCTAGACCACCAAATGCAGCTCATGAAGACGCGTTTGATTTTGATGAAATATGGCGCATCAAACGCGTCTTGTTAAGCTGCATTTGGTGGTCTCTGTATTTTCGCCCAAACTTCTGTCGTTTTTGCGAGGAACCGATTTCCGTGTCTCCGACACGGAAATCGATTTTTCGCAAAAACGACATAAGTCTGTGTCAAACTCCCTGACCAAATGCATCTCATGAAGACGCGTTTGCTGCGCCATATTTCATCAAAATCTGTTGCATATTAAGTTCATTTTTCTAGCGTTCGAGAAAAGACAATCCATATTAAGGAAAATATCAAATAATACTTACTTTGGAGTGGGCGACGTAGTAGTTGTTGTAACCACGTGATCATGCACCTTGAAACACATCTTATCTAAATTCAGATGTTCGACGCATTGTATACTTATTGAAACCGCCCGTCATTTAGGTATTGATAGACATTTACTATATTGCCCAATATGTAGACAAGATGGCATACAGGTTGTCGAGTCTGAATATCATTTCTTCTTTGAATGTCCTGCTTATGAATATTTGCATCTACTGCATGTATTTTAGATAACGACCTTCTTAGAAATAGAAATGTTGATTCCTTTAATAGATTGATGGCGAGTTCACATGTATCAGTAGCCGATTTCATCAAAATTGCAAAGTATACTTATCTAGCAAAGTATACTTTGAAGGAGTAATCATTTATTTTTCCCGAAATGCATTATTTCATATAGAACTAACGACTGCATGTATTTGATGATTAAAAATATGCAGAATTATTATACTAAATTTATTACATTATCACAGCCAAAATGGCTGTGATAATGTAATAAATTCAGTATAATAAAAAATTAATAAATTTATCTGTAAATTGAAATATTTTCCCTCAAAGTATACTTTGCTAGGTAAGTATACTTTGCAATGTTGGTGAAATAGGCTACTGATATACAGAATATTGCAAAGTTCATTTTTCTAGCGTTTGACAAAAGACAATCCATTCTACAAGTCTAAATGCAATTATGTATTCTACACTATTAGTATTTCTATTACTATTGTATTTTGTGAGTTCCGATCATACTGTGTGGAAGCGCGGTATGATCTGATGCTGCACTGGTCGAAGTCCGAATGGAGCCCCTTTTCTCACGGCGCTTTACACTGTATTTTACACTGTATTTTACACTGTATTTTACACTGTATTTTACACTGTATTTTACTGTATTTTACACTGTATTTTACACTGTATTTTACACTGTATTTTACACTGTATTTTACACTGCACTGTATTTTACACTGTAAAGCGCCGTGAGATAAGTCGCTCCATTCGGATACAGTGTATTTTCACACTATATTACACACCTGTTGTTTGTATTGCGATATACTTGTACATGCACATGCTATTGTATGATTTATCTCTCCTATGTCACATGCATATTACTATGTGGTAGTATGGGCCGGTGGCCTAAAGTACGGACATAAACTTGTCATAATGTAGCATGCGTGGTTCTAACAGATGCTTGTATGATGGATATTGTATACATATATGTTGCACAAATAGTTTTACTTGAACCTTTAGAATGATACTCATATTTTAAGTATCTTATCAAACCTTTTTCATTATTTGTATAACACCCGTTTGAAAAAACGGGACGTATTATGTATTCACCTTATACGGACGGGTACAGCTTGTTAAACGTAATGTCCTCATTGAAGGGCCACAACATTTGGTTGAAATGAAATTACTAAAAAAAAAGTTTTTAAGTTGCTTAAACATTGTATAGAAAAATGCATGAAATCTAATTCGATGGAATTACTTTTATTAGAATTAATTGATATTTTAGCAGTTTTAAGCACTTTTCATTATTTTCCAACATAATGATCCCATTTGAGGGCCCCAAATTTCGTGTTAACTGAATGTATACATTTTTAAATTACTAAAATGAAAATTTAAAAATAAATTTGAGAAATTTTACAAAAATCAGTTGAGCTATAATTTTTTTAATTTTTTTTCGTTATTTTTAAAGCCCCCTTAAAATGCCCAACTTGTTTATAAGGCCCCAATATTTATTAAAAACTATAGTAAAATAGTACATGTATACTTTTGAGAAAGAAATTTGATGACTTTAATTTATAAGGATGATGCTAATGTTTTACGTACTTTTTCGGACTTTGCAGTATTTTTATACGTAATTTCCTCATTGAAGGGCCCTAACATTTAGTTGAAATTAATCAAATAAAGTTTTATGTTGCTTAAATATGATATATATATATCCATGAAATTTAATTCAATATAACTAATTTTCTTAGAAATCAATTGATATTTTATCAATTTTAAGCACCTTTTTTCAGAATTTCCAACATAATTCCCCCATTTTAGGGCCCAAAATTTCGTTTTAAATGAATATATATATTTTTAACATACGAAACTATTACAGACATATATATTTAAAAAATAATCTGATACAATTTACAAAAATCAGTCGAGTTATATTTTTTACCATTTTTGTCGCGCCCGCTTGCGGAAAGCGCGATATAGTCGGCACTTTGGCGTACTGTGTGTCCGGTTAAAGATTTTGGTTAAGTTTTTTGGTTAAGTTTTTTGGTTAAAGTTTTTGGTTAAATTTGTTTGGTTAAGTTTTTTGGTTAAAGTTTTTTGTTAAGTTTTTTGGTTAAAGTTTTTGGTTAAGTTTTTTGGTTAAGTTTTTTGATTAAAGTTTTTCGTTATACTATATCTCTGCAACTGCTTTGCCCGTTACCTTGAAACTTCACATGGGTGTTTATCATCATGGGTATTTATCATCATCTATATTTTCATTCTACCCCCTCCCGTGCGGCCCCTGTGCCCAATATCAAGGTCAAATTACTTTGAAGTTTTTGGTTAAGTTTTTTGGTTAAGTTTTTTGGTTAAAGTTTTTCGTTATACTATATCTCTGCAACTGCTTTGCCCATTACCTTGAAACTTCACATGGGTGTTTATCATCATCTATATTTTCATTCTACCCCCATACCGTGCGTCCCCTGTGCCCAATGTCAAGGTATAATTACTTTGAACTTTTTGGTTAAAGTTTTTGCTTAATCTTTTTTGCTTAAACTTTTTCGTGTGTCCGGTTGAAGTTTTTGGTTAAGTTTTTTGGTTAAGTTTTTTGGTTAAAGTTTTTCGTTATACTATATCTCTGCAACTGCTTTGCCCATTACCTTGAAACTTCACATGGGTGTTTATCAGCATCTATATTTTCATTCTACCACCCTACCGTGCGGCCCCTGTGCCCAATGTCAAGGTCTAATTACTTTGAACTTTTTGGTTAAAGTTTTTGGTTAAACTTTTTGTCGCGCCCGCTTGCGGAAAGCGCGATATATTCGGCACTCTGGCGTACATACGTACGTACGTGTGTTGGGTTAAAGTTTTTGGTTAAAGTTTTTGGTTAATGTTTTTTGGTTAAAGTTTTTCGTTATACTATATCTCTTGTTTTTAGTGTCCATGCCTCGTCCCCAAGGCGCGACATGCAGGCCGCGGCCATCTAGTTTAAATTAAATTTTCCCTTTAGGGGCCCCAACAATTCTTAAGTGGAAAATAAATCTCGTGGCATCCACCATAGTGTTGATCACTGTTACTAAAGCAAAGATTTTAGCATGGATGCCATATTGTACTAAAACATGCCATCAGAAATTATTTGTTTATGGTTTTCGCCAAACTACTATGATGTCATATGAACAAATGCGCCGCTACACACTTGAAAATATTTAGCACGGAGCCTCCCCACGCTACACAACATTAATTAATGCGCAACCGAATATTCTGTTTTATTTGTGGAAAATGAGCGGATAAATATACACATAGGATGTTCCATTGGTTTAACTAATATATTAATTTTGTACCAAAGATTTTTTTCAATCCATTCTACTAAATGTGATATGTAAAACGAGTTGTTACAAATGTCGTAGATTTTCGTACGCGACACACATTTGAATGATATGCAAAAATGTTAGGAATGTTGAACAGTATTCAGACCGTTACAAAAGCTGCGGGTAAGGCTAGCAGATACTGACAATGTATGGTATAGCTGCATCATAGTTGTAGGAGAAATAACTAGCTAGGTTACATTGTAACATAACGCCCCATTGGACACGGATCACGACCTCTTTGCGACCCTCTCATATCCTCGTCCAGTAGTCGATTTCATCAAAATTGCAAAGTATGCTTATCTAGTAAAGTATACTTTGAGGGAGTAATCATTTATTTTCCCCAAAATGCATTATGTCATATAGAACTAACGACTGCATATATTTGATGATTAAAAGTATGCAGAATTATTATACTGAATTTATTGCATTATCACAGCCAAAATGGCTGTGATAATGTAATAAATTCAGTATAATAAAAATTAATAAATGTATATTTAAATTGAAACTTTCTCCCTCAAAGTACACTTTGCTAGATAAGTATACTTTGCAATGTTTATGAAATAGGCTACTGATATCTATGGTGAAACTAATTGGTGCCCCCTGCAATGAATTTTGTGGTAGGTTTTATACACATATTTCACCCTCTAATTTACATAGGTCGTGAACTCAGGTCATTCCGCAGTTAGTTGCATTGATTGGTCGATAGTAGTCACGTGAAATCTCGGGCTACCGAATTTCCCGGAACCACGGGTCCGTGGTTGTTTTGAATGTCAGGATATTGGAATCAATTATGGTCTGAAACCGGCGCACTATGAATTTTCACCAATGGACCCACATTTTAAGCATTTGTAGGAAGACAAATTTCCTCCATTGCGAACCCTTTGCTAGCGGTACATGGGTGTAATTAAAAACGAAATCTACCCAACACGAGCCCCTATTTTAAGCATATGTATGGAGACAACCTGTGCACTTTACTCAACAACGAACTGTGTAAACATTAACAAACCTTTTACCATACAATAACGCCCTGGCAAATTCCTAACCTCCTGAATGTAAACCACACATTTCGACTGCATTGCAACTAATACTAAATTATGAAAGAAAAACGGGCAAACAGCTATTGGCATGACACATTTTCTGGGCTCATATGCCCCGGTTTGGAACATACATATATCTTTATTTTGCAAATCTCAGACCGCAACATGCGGTATATGAGTACATATTGATTTTCGTGGCATAAGCAATCAAAATGGCGACAGGGTGTCTGCTACAATAGTCAGGTGACATGTATTACAAATAATGGCATTCATGTGTCTCATTTTAAAAAGCCGATAGTACACAGTGATGGAAAACGACATGATAAAGCCTTAAAGTAATACAAAAATGCAAATAAAATGATTAAGTCCCAATGGGCGGGAGAAACTTCCATATGAGGCCTTGCCCTATATGGATGCATAAGTTGTGTTTATCATACAAGTATTGAATTAATCAAGTAGCACAGACAATTTTGTTGAATGCAAAAAAAAGCAGACAGACATTTTTATGAACAATAATTATAATTGCTAACTATGGATATCAATATTCGAAATAAATGTACACTATATTGCAGCAGACTTGTATGCATGTATACTGTACTTAAAAAGTATAGATGAATGTGTTACACCAGGTTATACAAATGGAGATGACAGTGGCATGGCCAAGCTGTCCTCGTCAGGAAGGTCAACGAGCCAATTCCTACCCTTAAATATCAGATAAAAAAGTATAGCTGCATGGAGTCATATTATGTGAATTTGTATGAAACACTTTTCATGTACGCCATTGTCACCGGTCGGGCTGTTTCGCTACCATGGGTAGGGTACGAACGAGATCGCTACTTGCACCTCAATGCTCCGACTGGGTTCGAAATATAAATCAAAGGCCTGGACATATATATAAATATCTTTACTTGGATAAAGTAGGAATAATATTAGACGTGCAAAGTCTATAACTTTACACATACAATGTGTACTGGCTACCGCCTAGGTCATAATTTACAAGACATGATTACAATACGGGACATGATTAAAACATTACATTAACAATAACACAACTCCGACATGCTGTGTAAACATGGCGGCGCACGTGTAAAGTACCCAAGTGCTAGTCGAGAATTATGTTGCAGCTTCATTTATAACACCCAATATTGAAACAATGTACAATTATATAGGAATATATAATAAAGAAGATGGCACATACCTGGAAATATATATAAATATATTTACTTGTATAAAGTAGGAATAATATCAGATGTGCAAAGTGTATAACTTTACACATACATGGTGTACTGGCTACTGCATAGGTCATCGCGCAGGGCGCACGCAAGCGGATCATTGAAAAGCAATGACGCGTAAAGAAACAATAGCCGTCTAGCCGTACACATGTATAATAATTGTTCCCAGGCGTAAATAACAACAAACACGAAGAAGGGGTGTTCACAAAGTGTATTGAATTGGAATACAATACAATGCTGATACAAATAATTCGTCCTATGACATACTTCCCCCCTTCGGGAAAATGTCGTCCCGACATCTAAAATGTGGACTGTAGGGTAATATCTGAAACGAAAGCAGTCAGAGAGAAAATGTAACCTCTCAGATACGAGTACCTACCTCAAAGTACAGGTGAAAACAAAACTCTCCACAGTATTAGGTATGAACGTTTGCACTTACAAGAATGGCACTATCACTGAAGATAATGTCTCGCGTAAAGTGTTTGTGAAAGTACATAATCATAGTGACGAATATAAGAAAAATATCCCAATAAAGTAAAATAATCTTAAAACGTCTTCGCTATCTTCGCTATGGTGAATTTAGTCCTAGCTCGGTATCTTAATATGTAATCTGTACTAGTTACACATACACCACATCAGTGTCTGACACCTCAACTACGTGTACGTGTTCTTGCTGTTGTTGCGGCTGTGACGTCACCCACTCATCGCCCCACAACCGACGTGGTGGATTCCCCTGTCGTCTACTTCGTCGAAGTATAGGTGGTGTAGGTTCCTCACCCGTAGATTCGTCTGACGACAGCTCCTCCGGTTGGCTGTCACTACGTCTATTTGGAATGACGTATCGTGGTGATGGCGGCCGTTCCTGTCTCTCAGGTGTATCCTCTGATTCGGCTGTCGAACAGCTGCTGTCTGATGTGGTAGGTGTAATCGGCTCAGTTTCCATGTCCTGGCGCTGCGAACTCGTCGGGCAAGGTAGGCTCATAAATTGCAGCAGCAAATTCCGGTGTAACATCCTGGATTTCCATGGACCACCTGTCTCCTTGTAGACTTCATACACCGGAATGCTTTCCATGCGTTGCCTCTTCACAATGTATGGATCGGCTTCCCACTTGTCCGCTAACTTGTGCTTACTCCGGACTCCAACGTTCTGCACGAGGACACGGTCACCCGGATGTAGTAGGCAGTCTCGCACGTTCATGTCGTAGTATTTCTTATTCTTTCTTCCGCTTTCACGAGCTTCATCTGATGCCTGCTGATATGCTTTCCTGAGCCGGTTCTTGAGCTGATCAGCGTAGTCCTGTCTGTTCTTTGCCTTCTCATGGTATGGCGATATGCCCAGAAACGCATCAATTGCGAGACGAGGGTGGCGCCCAAACATGAGATAGAACGGTGGAAACCCAGTCGATTCGTGGACGGCTGCGTTATACGCGTGTGTTAACGTCGACACGTGGGATTTCCAGTCGGACTTCTGCCGATCCGTCATGGTGCCTAGCATGTTCAACAGTGTTTTGTTGAACCTTTCAACCATTCCATTTCCCATCGGATGATATGGAGTCGTCCGGCTCTTCTTCGTTCCTGTCAGTTTGCACAATTTTTCGATGACCTTCGTCTCGAAATTGGCTCCTTTATCACTATGGAGTTTGGCCGGGAAACCGTAATGGACGAAGAAATGATCATATAATGCCTTGGCGGTTGTTCTCGCTGTCTGATTCCTGGTGGGTATTGCTTGAGCATATCTGCTGAAGTGGTCCGTTATCATCAGGATATTTTCGAACCCTCCCTTCGACGTTTCCAGTGACAAATAGTCAATACAGACGAGTTCCATAGGAGCAGTAGATGTTATTGGTACCAATGGCGCTGATTTGATTGGTGCTGTCTTCCTACGGATACACCGTCCGCATTGACGAACTTTCTCCTGGACGTACTTGTCGATCCCTGGCCAAAAGAATCTGGGTTCCAATAATGAAATGGTTCTGTCTCTTCCTTGATGACCAAGGTCGTTGTGATAGGCGGTGAATATTATCTCTCGAAGAGGTTCTGGTGTGACTAACTGTCGACATTGCTGGCCCTCGATGATGCTGTTTCGGTACAATATGCCGTCATCCAGTGTCAATTTGTCCCATTCTCTCACGTATCTCCCATCGATGTTCCTATCTAAAGTTTTGGTACTAGGTCGTTGATTTCTACTCAGACAACTGATGATATGGTATATACTGTCGTCGTTGTGTTGAGACCTTCGCCAGTCCTGTGCCTTTAGGGCAGTAGCAGCGATGAGTTCCTCCGGTACTACTTCTTCCACAGGCGCAGATGATCCTGGCTCCGCAAGGCTCTCAACATATGGGCATTCTGTAACATCTGCAGATACGGAGTATGAGATGGCCTGGATAATGTCGTGAAAGTTCTCTTCTTGTGTCTCGTCAGTATGTTGTCTCGACAATCCATCTGCATCGGCGTTCTTCTTTCCACTACGGTATTTGATGGTGAAGTCGTAACTGGACAGATCAGCAATCCAACGTTGACCAGTCGCGTCTAACTTCGCAGAAGTCAGCACATATGTCAACGGGTTGTTGTCTTAAATTAATGTGTATTATAGGACTGAATGGCCTTTTTGTGGAATTTATCGGGGTATAAACTTGGAAAGGTCGCGGGAATACTGGACGAAGGCCGGAAAGCCTCGTTCAGTATTCTCGCGACTTTTCCAAGTTTATATCCCCGATAAATTCCACAAAAAGGCCATTCATTCCTTATAATTCCAGCATTTGAAATAAATTCATTAAGAAAATGTGTTTATTTTGACAGACGGCAGCCATTTGTTTACATTGACAACACTGACAGCGCACCTGTAGAAAGTAGTTCGGCGTGGGAGTTTACTTGGACAGAGACTTGCTACGGGCCAATCAAATGTTAGGGAATTGTGTAAATATTTTTGTGCTGGAATTATTATAGTATGACCATATTGTATGTGTGCTCAGGGGCCAGTTGGCTCGATGCAATTTACGAAATGGGTTAATACACGCCATAACAAAGTTTCGAGGGACGAAAACAATATGGTTTATGTCTGTTAAAGGTTCATGCCCGCTCAGTAGGCACAACATGGTCTTTATAGGAATTAAATAAGTGTATAATTGTGTCACTATTCCACTTGTTCTAAAAATTACGAGTGCCTGCTATAAAGGTACATTATGTATAATCATTGAGTAATATGTATTTTACTGATTGTGACTAGCGGTGGTATCAGGCTATTTTCATATGCAAATGATATAGGCATGATCGTTTTTAATTAGTTATACTAATTAAATGCGTCAACTGAAACAATAATATTTTCGACAGATTATAAAGTATGATCATTGCACATCACAAAATAAATACTGAGAATAAATAGTAATGTCCGTTAACATTTTAAGGAAACACTGTTATCGGCTCTGATATCAGTGTGGAACATTACGTCAGATATATTATGTATAATAATGCCAATGAATACGTGGGGTAATGGTGAACGAACGTTTATTTTTCCAGAAAATGTCTCAGCTGATGTCTCTGATATAAAAAACATTTTGTGCCTACAGAGTGGACATGTACCTTTAATATCACAAACTTACAAGTTGGCCTGCATGCAAGCGAGAACATTATATTAAAACACTTTTTTTCTCCAGATGACTAAGAAACAAATGTGGGCCAGTGCTCGGGAGCAATGCTCGAACATGGGAGCCCATCTCGCACAGGCGGAGTCGGAGGCGGAGATGAGGTATTTGTTACCGCTATTGGAAGACAACACATGGCTGGGCGGGACTGATTCGGCCATCGAGGGGACGTGGCAATGGGTGGAAGGCGGGGCCATAATAACGTACCTCCCATGGGCTTTACGCCAGCCGAACAACTACCAAGGAAGGCAGGATTGTTTGGAAGCGCATACATCGATTAGTGGCAAACTTAACGACCAAGGCTGCACTGTTTATAATGCTTACGTGTGCGAAAAACAAGCTAACTGATATAAAAACATGACCACCTGGCAACTGTTAGTAGAGTGGCCGGATTAGCTCAGTAGGTAGAGCGTCGGACTGCGCATCGGGATACCCCTGGTTCGATTCCCACATCGACTCGCTCCGAATGACTAATGGCAACATCGTCCTATCGGATGGGGACTTAAATAGTCGGTTCCAACTTGCAGTGCCGTCGTTAAATCAAAGCATTTAAATTTTCCAATATTATTATATGTTAAACGCGCTACCACACCTTCTGTTTAAAGGTAATGTTATGACTAAGTTGTAGATTTCTTGGCCTCGCTTTCATGGCTGGCTCGAACTACTGATCAGCTGGCGTCGTTGGTATTGTGACACTGCATGCATTCATTTGTAGCCGTGCCCACAAGGACAGTTTGGTTTACTGAACTACACAGCCGTCACGTCATTTTGTGAAATTACGTCTAAAGCTGACATTGACTATGCCGCGTCACACCATGTTTAATTGTTGTATATCTTTGTAACTAAGCAACATATGGACTTTTTCTCGTCATATACAATTAAAATGACACTTTCAGAATATGGAAAATTCTTAATGTATCATGTTTTGGCCAGTGTCCACATTTTTGCAGTAACAGCATTAAACTGCCACCACTCAACTGGTCCCTTTCTCCTTGACGGGTCACATGTTAACCCTAACTACATGTATATAATTATGTTTTGTTTGCCCCGCCCCGTCGCGTGCTCGTTTGGATGTAGCTCCGTCCCTAAATGCACTTTCGAATCGCTATACTATTATGTGATTGGCGATGTGATACAAAACTGTACATTGTTTTATCTATTTGTTCGTTTAATACACCTCTATCCAAAACGTAAAATATAAAGATAGGTCGCCGTGCTCGTTTTCTTTGGCAAAAGTTCCTCTGAAAATACACATTTTTATAAGCCTGTTTCAAAAAACGGGACGTATTATGTATTCATCTTGTACAGGCGGGCGGGCGGCGGGCGGCGGGCGGCGGGCGGCGGGCGGCTTCCGGTCACTGATTGTCCACGCAATAACTAGAGGTCTACTTGACGGATTGTAGCTAAATTTGGTATACATGTTTATCACGGCAAGCTGAAGAAGCCTAGTGATTTTCAGAAATTTCCCATGACATATCTCCCCTTGGCCGCCAATTTTATTTTTCGCACTCTGTATCCTTGTCCACGCAATAACTCAAGTTCTACTTGACCGCTCGTAACCAAATTCGGTGTAAATGTTTACCACAGCAAGACAAAGAAGCTTATTGATTGTGAAAAAGTTCCGATGACATATCTCCCCTTGGCGGCCATTTTTAATTGTCGCACTCTGTATCCTTGTCCACGCAATAACTCTAGTTCTACTTAACCGATCGAAACCAAATTCGGTATACATGTTTATCATAGCAAGACAAAGAAGCCTATTGATATTGAAAACATTCTGATACTTATCTCCCCTTGGCAGCCATTTTTAATTTTCGCATTCTGTATCCTTGTCCACGCAATAACTCAAGTTCTACTTGACCGATCATAACCAAATTCGGTATACATGTTTATCACGGCAAGAACTCGATTCTTCGCAAAAATGACAGAAATTTGGGCGAAAATACAAAGACCACCAAATGCAGCTTAACAAGACGCGTTTGGTGCGCCACATTTCATCAAAATGAGTTAGGTAATAAGGACAATATAAAAGAATACGTACTTTGAATCAGATGGATTCTGGAAGTTTCAGTAACTAGTACTTGTTGTTGTTAGTACAACGTGATCATACACCTTGTAAGAGCATTAGGCGTTGACGAAAGACGGAGACTAATATATTTTACAAGGTTCTGGCAGGATGGTAAAAGTGTGTATCCGTATAAGTTTAAAAGAAAACAATATTTATCCCGTCAGCACAGTGCGTATGTGCCGTCAAAGAAGGTGCCGTGAAACATTTTTGATATCCAGTCAATACTATTTTTGCATTTTACAGCCATTGGTAGGTGTTCACGGGATAAATATAATAGTAGGTTAGTGCCGTGAATGGGAAAACATATCTGGCGCGGCACGCAAACGGGATGTGTTCGGCAGAGCCTCGCCCATCCCGTTTCCTGAGCCTTGCCAGATATGTTTTTACATTCACGGCACTAACCTACTATTCTCTATATATCAACAATATTTATCATTTGTTGTGGAATATTAATAAACGTAGACTAGTTTGAAAACAGTGTAGTCCGATGGGAATGTGCTATAACAAACCATGAACCAGACCGCCTGCGTGTGAGACGAACACTTAACAACGTCGCTATAAAAGAACGCACTAAGTATGTGACCTTGACTTTGGGTTTAGCGGGGGCCTGAGGATCGTGGATTTGTCATAGAGTGATAAAGCACCATCAGAGGGGGGTATGTGTGCGCGTGTGCGCGTGTGCGAGTGTGCGTGTGTGTGTGTGTGTGTGTGTGTGTGCGTGTGTGTGTGCGTGTGTGTGCGTGTGTGTGTGTGTGTGTGTATGCAGATGGTGTAATGTGGATTTGATTTGATTGAATTGTGTTTAACGGCCTGTCAACAGCCAAGGCCGTTTTAGGCCAGGTTAATGGAGTCGAATCCCATATGTTACCTGTTGTTGTGATGGGGGTAAATCCCAAAATCAGAACTGAATAGTTACAGAAACATATATATTCAGCCTTGAGTTAGAATAACCTGACCTGGTGCCAGGTCATCACCACACCAGAGTCACTTAGCCCCAATCCCCAAATGTAATATGATTAGTACTAATCGTATTACTTAAATAATGGGCATAACCGGATTCAACACTCAAGTAACAAGAAAGCCAAACAATGAAATGTACCCGAGGGCCCAACCAGGGATATTGGGATTCCAGCATGGATGAATCCCATCGTTAAAGTTACCATTCACATGCCCCCCCCCCCTGCCGCCCGTGTAATGTGGAACCTCAGTAAATGTGACATATTAGGAGGTCACCAGTGTGTCCAGTTTACACACTATGCAACCCCTTACTAGAAACACGAGTATTAGTGTTTCTTGTATCGGGTAGCATAGGGTAAGCCACGATCATGATTGTTTTTGTAACTGATTTTTGAGAAACATTATTAAAACGCACACGTTAACCCCATGCAACCAAATAATAGAAACACGACTAGTCGTGTTTCTAGCATTTGGCTGCATAGGGTGACGCAGAATGGCGATTATTGTTGTCACTGATTGTTTTAACAACATAAGTATTATGTGTAAGTTACATGTATATGTAGCCATGTGAAACCAGATTATAGAAACAGGAATAGTCGTGTTTCTACACCCGGTTGCATATGGTAAGCCAAGATAGTGGTTATGGTTGACATACAGTGGGGTCAGCGTGCAAGTGCACACACGAACGAACACGACACCCAAAGTGTATGTTGTTACCACTCAGTTGAACCGTCTCGCCGAGACGGTTCAACTGAGTGGTAACAACATACAGTTTTGATGCGAAATGAGAAAAATGCAGAAAAATATTTACATTTTTTTGTATACATGAATTACAGTGGGGTCAGCGTGTAAGTGCACACACGAACGAACACGACATGTTGGTTCCAACCTGCTGACCCCACTGTACGTTGTTTATATAACAATGAAAAGTATAGCAATTAACCAATTGGCCCGGTTTCACAAAACATTTGTTAGCTTAACAGACTGTTAAGTCCTTAACAATGTTAAGGATTTAACAGTCTGTTAAGCTAGCAGAAGTTTTGAACAACCGGGCCCAGATGTGAGTGGATAATACTAATATGAATATTCGTGAGTCACGTATCGGATTGCATACATTAAATATGCATGTCCACTAATTAGGCACAAAATGTTCTTTATAGGAATTAAATAAGTGTATAATTGTGCCACTATTTCACCAGTTCTAAAAATTACGAGTGCCCACTTTACAGATATAATCATTTAGTAATATTTATTTTACTGATAGTGACGCGGGGTGGTATCAAGCTATTTTCATATGCAAATGAGGCATGGTATTTTTTTTAATTATTTATACTAATTAAATGCGTCATATGAAAAAAATATATTTTCGACAGATTATAACGTATGATCATTGCACATCACAAAATATATACAGATAATAAATAGTAATGTCCGTTAACATTTTAAGGAAACACAGTTATCGCCCATGATATCAGTGTGGAAATTTACGTCAGATATAAAATGTATAATGATGCCAATCAATACGTGGGGTAATGGCGAATTAATGTTTTTTTGCCAAAAAATGTATCAGATTATGTCTCTGATATAAAGAACGTTTTGTGCCTACTGAGTGGGCATGTACATTTCAGCCAGGATAGCGGCTGTCATTGCAACTGATTGCTTTAGCCAGAATATTGTTTCTAATATGTGGTTGTGACTGGAGAAATATGGCATATGGGTTTTACGACCAGTGTAGATCCAGATCAGCCTGTGCGTTCGCACAGTCTGATCAAGATCTGCACTGTTCGCCATTCCGTCAATGACGCACCCACCATGTTTCTAACAAGCAATATATATCATTATCAGGCTACAGGAGTGCGTTATTTGATCAGGTTCTACACTGATCACAAATGGACATGAGTTGTCTCAGATGTGACTCAATGCACAGTATAGTATACAAGAACATGCTCATCCCATGCGTAAATTAAAACTATCATTGAAACCAATGCTCATGTTTTATATCTTTAAACTGCGTAAATGCTCACGTTGCTCTGGCTGATCAGGATATACACTGGCCAGAAATAAAATAAGCCTGGTGTTTCCAAATCGTGTTCCATACCCAGTATCGTGTGCATAAGGAATTGCGCATTTGCGTGTTATCGGTGCCACACTGGTGTTGCAATCAGGTCCGGCCTTACGAACATATGTATAGCTGTGACTGGAGAAAAGGGGCTAACGGAATATGTAACCAGTCTAGTATCTGCGGCCCGTTTCACTAAGCTTCGTACGACTAAAATATTCGTAAGTGCAAATTTAGGATCGTCTGTAAATTTCAATTGATGGATTTACATTTATTGAGCATATGCTGCAAATGCAGCATATGCTCAATACATGTAAATCCAATAATTGTTTACAAGAAAACATTGTTAATGTGAAATTTACAGACTATCATAATTTTGCACTTACGGACATTTTAGTCGTACGAAGTTTAGTGAAACGGCCCCCTGGTCTGTTAGTGCACTCTCGTAGAGCTCTACATACATGTATAGAGGATCTGCGCTGTTCTCCAGGGGGGCCGTTTCACTAAACTTCGTACGACTAAAATGTTCTTAAGTGAAAAAGTATGATAGTCTTTAAATTTCAGATTAAACAAATGTTTTATTGTAAACAATTATGATTACATGTAATTCCATATATTTGAAATTCGATCCTAAATTAGCACTTACGAACATTTTAATCGTACGAAGTTTAGTGAAACGGCCCCATTACATTACTTAAACACCCGTTATGCTTCTAACAAGCTTCTACATACAGGAGAAATGGGACTTATGGGTTATGCGACCAGTGTAGATCCAGATCAGCCTGTGCCTCCGCATAGTCTGATCAGGATCTGCACTGTTCGCCATTACATCAATTAAGCACCTGTCATGCTTTTATCACGCTACATACAGGAAAATAGGACGTATGGGTTATGCGACCAGTGTAGATCCAGATCAGACTGTGCGGATGTATAGGACGTATGGGTTATGCGACCAGTGTAGATCCAGATCAGACTGTGCGGATGCATAGGACGTATGGGTTATGCGACCAGTGTAGATCCAGATCAGACTGTGCGGATGCATCCGCACAGTCTGATCAGGATCTACACTGTTCGCCATTACATCAATTAACATGATTAAGCATCTGTCATGCTTTTAACAAGCAATAATTCCAGGACACAAATATTTACACAATTCCCTAACATTTGATTGGTCCGTAGCAAGTCTCTGTCCAAAATGTATATCCCAGTAAACTCCCACGCCGAACTACTTTCCGTAACCGTCAGGCGCAGTTAAAATAATTCTTAAGAAAACGGAAAATAAACACATTTTCTTGATGAATTTATTTCAAATGCCTGGAATTATAAGGAATGAATGGCCTTTTTGTTGAATTTATCGGGGATATAAACTTGGAAAAGTCGCAGGAATACTGGACGAGGCCTTCCGGCCTTCGTCCAGTATTCCCGCGACTTTTCCAAGTTTATATCCCGATAAATTCCACAAAAAGGCCATGCATTCCTATAATATAAATAATTATTATGCTACATACAGGAGTGTGCTATTAGACCAGGAGCTGGTCACATATTCCATAAGCCCCAATTCTGCAGTTACTGCTACATCTCTGGTATGGTATTATTCACGAGACTGCTAGACAGATACGTGTGTATCTCTATCACGCAGGATACCAGACAATACAAGGATTTGAGACCGGAATAATTGAATAACTTGTCATCAGCACGGGCATATCTATTCTTAAACGTACTTTATGTGTGCACTAAAGGAACGACATAGTGTAATTGTCTCGTATTCTTATAGCTTAGGGTCCACAATGAGAAGAAAATGACCATGTTGCATGATCACCAAGTGAATCTACTGGAATTGCTGCTATGTATTTTACATTCATCCACAGATCAAGTTTTCTACTGGTGAAAGAGATATTTTCTCGAAATTTGCATTTTGTATGACGAATATGGTATGACTAACTAGATATATATGCTGGAGCGCATACAACTTGAAATATGTGGCCAATTACGTATACTATTAGTATGTATATTATTATTATAATTATTACAACACCCACCCTAAATTACATAAGACATGATAACATATTTAGCAGCCCTATGCATCACATATTTATAGTAAATACATACACAGGGATACTTTATGTCAGGAATTATGTTTTCAAACATGTGTACGTGAACAAAATATTCCAAGATGGCGGATGCACGTGACCTTAATGTTGAAATACGTGAACTCAAATCAAATAATAAAACTGCTTGATTGCGAGTTGAGATTGCTAATAGATGTTCAGAGAAACGTTGGCATCTGGCAAAATTAACGCCAGCGGTTTTGTATGTTATTTTCTAAATGCATCTATTCGCGCAATATAACATTTAGCATTTATTGGAAGTGCAAATATTGGCGAAACGGACTGGATGATATGAACTTTCTATCAACAATTGAAATACCACATCCGCGTTAGTCGGTTCATATGTTAGTTGTGGCTGTGACTGGAGAAATGGGGCTTATGGTTTTTGCGAACAGTGCAGATCCAGATCAGACTGTGCGTCCGCACAGTCTGATCAGGATCTGCACTGTTCGCCATTCCGTCAATGAAACACCCTTCTTGCTTCGAACAAGCAATACAGATCGGTGTCAGGCTACGGGAGTGTGTTATTTGATCAGGAGCTACACTGATCACAAATTACGTAAGCCCTGTTTATCCAGTTACGGCCACATTTATGCTTAACTTTACCATTTACAACAGTGACATATGCATGTACATATGTATCGTCTGTTAACCCTTTAACCCCTAAATATCTGACAACGATGGTAATATGCGAGTGTTTGGACAATTCCATTATATTCACAAGAGTGGTATTTTTATACGCCCGTATGAAAAAAACGGGACGTATTACATGTAGTATTCACCTTGTACGGACGGGCTCAGCGGGCACAGCTTGTCCACGCAATAACTAGAGTTCTACTCTACGGATCGTAACCAAATTCGGTATATATGTTTATCACGGCAAGACGAAAAACCCCATTGATTGTCAAGACTTTCCGATGATTTTTCTCCCATTGGCTGCCATTTTAATGTTCAAACTCTGTATCCTTGTCCACGCAATAACTGAAGTATCTATTTGACGGATCGCAGTCCAACATTCGCATATCTCTGGATCCTTTAGTCGGATCATAACCAAACGTCATCAATAGTTTCCTCATATTGACAGCTATCCATCCAGTGACATCTAGGTGACATTGACTTTCACCTTGGTGACCTAAGCCTTTGTGGGACGTAAATTTTGGACGTAGTCTAGATTTCGCATATCTAAGCATTCGTTAGCCAGATCATTACCAAACTTCATCAATAACTTCCTCACATTGATAGTTATCCATCCAGTGCCATTTGATTGACCTTCACATTGGTGATCTTCGTCTTTGTGTCAATAATTGTGAACTTACGTCCAAATTTCGACAGTCTACCGATACTTTTGTTGGATGTGCGCCAAACCTCATAAATAATAGTCTTACATTGATACATAACCACCCTAGGTCATTCGAGTGACATTACCCTACTTTTCTCGAGACGTTCGTCAAACTGGACGTACGTCTGTCCAAAGTATGTATATCTCCCGATACGTTAGTTGGATGTTCGCCAAACTCCATGGGTATTTTTCTTACATTGATACTTAACCACACTGGGTCATTGGGTGAGCTTGACCTACTTTTCTCGAAATATAGATCACGTCCGTCCAAATTTACGTCCAATTTTCCATATCTCCTGATACGTTATTCGGATGTTTGCCAAACTTCATGAGTATCTTCCTTACATTGATACCTAACCACCCTGGGACATTGTGGTGACATTGACCAACAACTCTCGAAATATAGGTGATGTCCGTCCGTCTCATCATACATTAGTCGGATCTAACCATCCTGGGTCATTCGGGTGACATCGACCTACTTCAAGTTCAATAGTAGCTTCCGCACAACGATAGATAACCACCCTGGGTCATTCGAGTAGCCATCACCCATTGGTAGTGGGTGAGACACACCCCGGCGATCGCATTGTTTTACTTGACTGCAACTCCCCAGGAATTAGATAGACAGTCTAATTTCCGCATCCAGGAATTATTTGTCTGTCTTACTTTCAGAGAGTTGGCGGTACGGATATTGTTGTGGGCATGTAATATAGTCACCCTGGAATTTCTATCAATCTAATTCCCGCCATTGGCAACTATGCAGTGGGGTCAGCGTGTAAGTGCACACACGAACGAACACGACAGGTTGGAACCAACCTGTCGTGTTCGTTCGTGTGTGCACTTACACGCTGACCCCACTGTATGTCTGTCTCATAATGCTCACCGGAATTTAATACATTTGTAGACGCTTACAATGTACATGTATTATTCCGCGTTGTTATTTGTATACCAATGTTTTGAGGGAAAATGGGTATGTTGTTTTCGTCATGTGTATCTGTCCTTCACGTTTCTTGTAGGAAGTAAAGCGTTTAAACCGTAATGGCTGGACTCTTGCTATTTGGCATGTGGTTTCCATATGGTGTCATGTTGCGCAAATGAAGTATCTCCACTTTCGGACTTAAACAATTGGGATTAATGTTTTCGAAACCTGCCCAAATTTTACGGATATATTCATATTGTAAAACCAATATTTTCTTTGCTAATATTAAATGAAGAATCAACATTTAAGAATGAGCCTTTTTTTTTTCATGAAATTTGGTCCAATATTGATTTGATAGACGGAGTGAAAAATTAATATATAAGATTATTTTTTTTCTGAAATAGTGGACCGATTTTCAAAATAGTACTTGATTTCTTAGTTAGATCATTTCAAAGCTATCTAGCCAGGTTTCAGAGTCAAATTTTGTTTTTCGACCCTCCTCCAGGTTCTCCAGCTCTTTTTCATCATATTAAAACTCCACAGAGAAATCATGTTTCGTAATATAATAAAGAACCTCACTATTTGACCAAATAACCTCAATATTTGACCACATATTATGCAAAATAAGACAGGAGGCTTATTCTTAAATTTTGATAAAATTTAGTATTGTCGAAAATAATATTGTTTTTGCATTCTTTATATAGCCGTACAATTTTAGGCCGGTTTCGTGAAACAGACATTAAGTGGGTATATTGCGATGGTACGGAGCCCCACAGGGGACGTCCAATTCTTTTTTTTATTATTAATTCGTTCCCACGAAATAAAAATCGTTACCTCAATTTAACAATTCGTTCCCACGAATTAACAATTCGTTCCCACTATATAACAATTCGTTCCCTAAAATTAACAATTCGTTCCCACAAAATGACAATTCGTTCCCTCAATTTAACAATTTGTTCCCTCGAATTAACAATTCGTTCCCACGATATAATAATTCGTTCCCACGAATTAACAATTCGTTCCCGTAGGAACGAATTGTTATTTCGTGGGAACGAATTGTTAAATTGAGGGAACGAATTGTTAATTCGTGGGAACGAATTAATAAATTGAGGGTTTGTTATTTTGTGGGGACGAATTGTTAAATTGAATGAACGAATTGTTATTTCATGGGAACGAATTAATAAAAAATGTCCATGTCCCCTGCGGGGCTCCGTACGATGGTGTGCCATCGACGCCCTCTAGTTTATTTTCAGTTCCACGCGATTATAAATAAATCATCATACCACTCGGGAGGCTTGCGTTCAATCATCCGGGTCACCATGATGCGCCTCGTGAATATTCATGGGGGGTCGTGTGATGTCGGCCATCGCATATGGTAAGACAACTGTTGCTAAGCAAAGCAAACATATCTTGATAAAGTCGGCCATCGCATATGGTAAGACAACTGTTGCTAAGCGAAGCCAACATATATTGATAAACTATGATTGCCAAACTACTACGTTGTTCGTCTTAGAGAGGTTCCAGACAAGGTGCAACTTAGCTAGTCGCCTCCGATATGTTATCTACGGCTACAATTAGACACCTTTCAAAAAATGTGAGCAACCTGTTGCATGTAGGTCAGAATTTAGTACAAATGTATAGGAATGAATGGCCTTTTTGTGGAATTTATCGGGGTATAAACTTGGAAATGTCGCGGGAATACTGGACGAAGCGATAAAAAATTACAATTTTCGATAAAAAAAAAAAGAAAAAAAAAAGATTTTCTTTTTTTTTTTGATTTTTTTTTCTAAAATTGTAATTTGTTAAGGCCTCGTCCAGTATTCCCGCGACTTTTCCAAGTTTATATCCCTGATAAATTCCACAAAAAGGCCATTCATTCCTTATAATTCCAGCATTTGAAATAAATTCATCATTTAAATGTGTTTATTTTCCGTTTTCTTAAGAATTATTTTAACTGCGCCTCACGGTTACGGAAAGTAGTTCGACGTGGGAGTTTACTGGGATATAAATGTTGGACAGAGACTACGGGCCAATCAAATGTTAGGGAATTGTGTAAATATTTTTGTGCTGGAATTATTAAACTGTATATTTTATACCTTTAAACAAATAATCTTTGATGTAGAACTAGCAAATTGCCAAAAATAATAGGGAAATCATTTTTCCATGGAAGCCATCTTTTCTGTAGTTCTTGTTCAACATTCAATATAACGAAATGAAGCTTTCAAATTTACAAAATTTTGATGTAAATGTCAGATAAACACATTGACACGGTAAAATAACCAATTTCTGCATTTGTATGTTCTTTAATAATAATTTATTGATAAAGCTCTGCCAGTTTCGCTAACATATCAATCACGCCAGATAACCGATTAAAAAAAATCACTCTTCCATGCATTACATTAAAGAGTTTGTTTGTTTGTTTGTTTATTAGTGTGTAACGGCCTATCAACAGATAAGGTCGTAATACTCGCATAAGGGGTATAACCAGATTCAACTGTCACATACAAAATGCCAAAGACGTATGTGAGGGCCAAACCAGGTATCCAGTCGGGATTCCGGCAAGGATGAACCCCGATCGTTAAATTACCCATCGCATGCTCCCACCTGCCACCCACTACATTAAAGAGATGGGGTTGAATTGCTACCCTCGCGAGAGGTATGGAGCGGGTTGCAATTTTGTTTCTTGGTGCAACTGCGATGGTGATCATAAGAACGTTATAAAACGGCAGGTATGGTTGTCGGTCTTCTTGTCGTATCCGTCGTTGGCGCTCACTGTCGGCTGTCACTGTGCTGCACGTCACACCGGCGTAAAATGTTTCACGTCGAAAAATGCACCGATTTCTGACGAGATGCTACTGGGCTCTATTTAGAGCTATCTCATAAACGCATTTTCATTTACTGTCTGTTTCACGAAAGCTGCCCAAATTTAACGGCCATAGAAACAATTCAAAAACAATATTTTTTTCGATAATATTAAATTAAAGGAAAATTTAAGAATGAGCCTTCTTTTCATTTCGTGAAATTTGGTCAAATATTGATTTTATTGCGAAAATTTCCCCATGTTAAATCCCCATAGACATCTTCACTCTATGAAGATGTCTATGGGGATTTAACATGTGGACATTTTTTAGAATTTCAGAAATACTGGACCGATTTTCAAAATTTAACTTTTGTTTTCTTAGTTAGATCATTTCCAAGCTATCTAGCTAGGTATAGCCGTAAAATTTGGACAGGTTTCGTGAAACAGACAGTAATAATTTCTTGCGCCGATTACTAGACGAAACTGTGTTTATGCAGTATCTTCTGCATGCTGCTTAATGGAAAGTCTACACTAACTGACTGGAGATATGGGGATGCTTTTGTTCTCAAAAATATGAAAATTACTTTCAAAAAGTGCAGATCCTGGGGGCCGTTTCACTAAACATCGTAACACTGAAATGTTCGTAAGTGCAAAATTATGATAGTCTGTAAATTTCACATTAACATTGTTTACTTGTAAATAATTATTGGATTTACATTTATTGAGCATAAGCTGCATATGCAGCCTATGCTCAATAAATGTAAATCCATAAATTGAAATTTACAGACGATCTTAAATTTGCACTTACGAACATTTTAGTCGTAAGAAGTTTATTGAAACGGGCCCCTGATGAGACGGCTCGTCACGAGCCGGCTCATCTGGATCTACACTGTTTGCCAATACCACTATACAGGCCTGTGGTGTTGAAAAGCATATTTGATTAATTGTGGCTTTGACTGAAATGGGGCTTATGGGATTTATGACCAGTGTAGATCCTGATCAAATAGCACACTCCTGTAGTCTAAAGACGATCTATATTTTGATTGTTAGACGCATGACGGGCGTTTCATTGATGGAATGGCGAACAGTGCAGTTCGTTTGTTTGTTTATTGGTGTTTAACGGCCTATCAACAGCTAAGGTCATGTAAGGCCGGGCAAACGGGTTCGATCCCGTTTTAACCTGCTGCATTGGGGGGAAAATCCCAAAATCAGAACGGAATATTTACATCGAGAACAAATATATTCAGCCCTGAAATTAGAATAACCAGACCTGGTGCCAGGTCCATACCACACCAAAGTCACATGGACCCTTCCCCTAAACTAGGATTACGAATAATCGTAATACTCACATAATGGGTATAACCATCGGTCGCATACAAAATGCCAAAATACGTATGTGAGGAGGACCAAACCAGGTCTCCAGTCGGAATTCTGGTAAGGATTAACCCCGATCCTTAAATTACCCATCGCGTGCTCCCACCTGCCGACTGTGCGGCTGCACAAGCTGATCTGGATCTACACTGGTCGCAAAACAGATAAGCCCCATTTTATTCAGTCACAGCCACATTCGTTTTCTATTATTTATCTTGTCATTTGCAAAAAGATCCATGTCAATTACAGCAAAACCTGCCACGACAACATTATCAGATATTATCAGATATTATCTCATATTGGCATATTGATCAAGGACATAATTACGGAGCGCCGCAGGGGACGTAGAACTCTTTTTTTTTTATTAATTCGTTCCGACGAAATAACAATTCGTTCCCTCAATTTAACAATTCGTTCCCACGAAATAACAATTCGTTCCCACGGGAACGAATTGTTAATTCGTGGGAACGAATTGTTATATCGTGGGAACGAATTGTTACTTTGAGGGAAGGGATGGTTAAATTGAGGGAACGAATTGTCATTTCGTGGGAACGAATTGTTAATTCGAGGGAACGACTTGCTATATCGTGGGAACGAATTGTTGATTAGAGGGAAGGAATGGTTAAATTGGGAACGAATTGTCATTTCGTGGGAACGAATTGTTACGAATTGCTATATCGTGGGAACGAATTGTTAAATTGAGGGAACGAATTGTTATTTCGTGGGAACGAATTAATAAAAAAAACTCCATGTCCCTTGCGGGCTCTTATTCTACATGTATTTATCAAGTGCAGTTCCGTTGATGCTTTGGAATGGGCAAATAAACCTCGGTTTCCTTGAGAAGAACGTGAACTTCTTTACGTTGCGTGAATACACTGACATCATTCGGTAACGTCATATGACTCCGTTATACCGACCAATGGAAATACCAGAGAAAGTAGATGTGACCCGGATGTGCGGATATGTGTAACTAGTCCATGTAGGATTCGACAATTATGCACCATAATACTATTAGTACTAATGTAAATTAATAAGATTAGTACCAATCATATTACTTTTGGGGAGTGGGGCTACATGTAAGTGACTCTGGTGTGATGAGGACCTGGCTCCAGGTAAGGTTATTATAATTTCAGGGCTGAATACATTTTTTTCTGTAGATATTCAGTTCTGAGTTTGTGATTTACCCCATCACAACAGGTAACATATGGAATTTGACCCCGTTAACCCGGCATAAATAACCGTAGATGCTGACAGGCCGTTAAACACCATTAAACAAATCAAATCGACAATATGTTATCAGTTAGCGTGTATTCGGTCAATGTACAGCGAGTTACATGACTAAACCGGACACACAGAAAATATCTTATTTTGGAGGGGTTTCTTATTCTCAGATGATAATGCATGTTCATGATTGCAAAGCACACGCACGTGTCTCAGAATATCCCAGGTTTACAGTGGAACATCTCTAAATCGGACACCCTGGGTGTCCGGTTTAGAGGGTTTCACTGTAATAATTGCACGAACACGCGATTTTCAATCCCTCGGGAAGAACGCGAAGGAATCTGGTGCGCGAATATTAGTTGGTTTACAGATATACAATCAGTCCATACGTCATTAGTGCTCTCCATTTTCTCTTGCACTGTCACATATTGACCAGTGCCGGGACGGGTCTATAACAATTACTGGCCGGCAACTCCGCGAACCTTTTGGCATGGAAACCGCGGGAAAACAATGACCAACTGAGTTGGCCAAGCACTTTATACTACAATCACTCACAATTGGCCTCGTTCACTATAAATCGGTAGTTACCATATTATTAAAAGCCGGCCATAAGCAGTTCATAGAGTTATACACACAAGTTAGTATATTACTTGTATATTACGTCTTTGGGTAGTTATATGCCATCCAAATAAATGCATAATGTTACTATATTTCAAAAAATAATGTTTTTTTTTTTTTTTTTTTACTTTCTTATTCTAAGCTTCAATGAAATCACCTTCCTTTGGTATGCGCTTCTGGTGCTAGCTAGCTTTTCTTATATGACTGGTATACTTAAAAAGCTAAACAGCTCTTAAATATCACACAAAATATATTTTATGTTTTATGTTAAATTTTTGTCCGGTCTGGTAAAAATTTCAAGTTTACCAGACCGAATGTCCTGTAAATCTTGGCAGTTTCACGGAGACTGTTATCCACTTATAGATTTGTTTCGACAACAACTTAACTTTATTCTGACAGCGACCATATTCCTACAAGACGGGCCATGGTAAGTGCACTCAATCTAAATCGAATGTTACTATATTTCAACGAAACCACCATTATCCACGTTTCGATCAAAATTGTTTTAAAAATATGATTAGCCAAAAAAAAACAACAGCCATTCCCATCAGTCTTATTCCGATATTTACAGTATGCATACAAGTCGGTGTTAGGTAACTATATTCCATCCAAATCGACTGTTACTATGCTTTTACTCATTTTGTTTACAAATTTCAATCTTTTTTCGACGATTCCTGCATTGTCAATCTTATTCCGATCAAGTTCACCCGCGGATTTGAACACATTGGTCTGAATAAGTTAAATACAGTGGAACCTCTCTAAACCGGACACCCTGGGAGCTCCCAGGGTGTCCGGTTTAGAGAGGTTCCACTGTAATTAAGCACTCTATGAACAACGTCAGTGCCAATCATATACATACGCGACAATGAAATAAATTACAGTGAAACCCATCTAAATAAAACAAAATGGGGTCGCCAGGCTGTCCGGTTTAGCGAGGTTCTACTGTATTATTATGACCTGTACAATATTCGACAGTTACCCAAATAACCCGAGACTCCATCCCACAATGGAACTAGAACAACTGTAGTGTGTGGAGGCTCAATCTAGCTTAGCGGCCAGAGCTCCAGATAAGGCGCGTACTGGCGTACTTTACGCGCTTATTTTAGCAGAATAGGCATTGATTATCAAAAGTGGGAGTACTATATACTCACAGTAACAGCAATGTGAAAATACGCATTGATTTTCAAATTGAGTAGTGAAAATACTGTAATAAAGTTGAAAATTTACTTAGTTGAGCTGCTCTTTTGTTACCCTAGAGTTGAATTGAGTAAGATTATTACTGATCCTACTGCTTTTAGGAGGGGGCCAAGTACTTTTTTTTTTTTAAATAGTTTTGATTTTGTGATTTTCCCCCTATTTGTACATGTACTTGAACACGTACATGTACTTGTACAGGTAATATATGGGATTTAGTACTAAACCCATTGACCCGGCCTTAAATGACCTTAGCAGTTGATAAGCAAACATTGTTTGTTTTTTGCAGCTCAAATAAGTGATTTTTTTTTTTTATCATTTGCTCCCAATTTAATAAAGAAGAATATCAATAATACATTTGTAAAAGTAAATACGCATTGACTTTCAAAGCTGGGCGTATAATACTCTTTAGATACAAAACTTATCTGGATCTCTGTTAGCCGTTGCTTTTTTCTCTTGGGTTGAACATAGTTATTTCTAAGCCACTGATCTTGAAAGTGCCTCTACTATCGAGTTAATGACATGATCAATGAAACAAAGACAGAACAAACGTGAAAAGGACATATCAAATAGTTTTATTACAATTTACAAAGACTGTTCGATTCACAACGGTATCTGAACTAGAGTCATTTCGCGGTCGTATTCCGGGCAGTAGCCACTATTGTTTACATTGATTGTCTTCATCCGAATGGGCTTCTGGATCGTTCGGTATTGACATTTCAACAGTTTAATGAAAGTGGTTCGGAATGTTCGATTAAAGGTCGTATATATGATGGGGTTAAGAGTGCTGGACACGTAACCAAGCCAGACAAAGATTGTCACCATGAAGTGCCCGAAAATGCAAGTAGAGCACAGCGCTGTCAAGATATTGACTAGGAAGAACGGCGACCAACATAGAATGAAGATTGTGAAAAGAATTCCGAGCACTTTGGACGCTTTTTGTTCCGTTTTAACTTCCTGTTTCTCCTGTTTTTGCTTCACGGAGTCTTTTTTAAACAGCACAACATTGGATGATTTTAACATGCATTGGTGTTTTCGAACTAATTCCTGAAGACGCGAAGAAGCACTATGAGAGCGCGGCACCTTGTGGGTTTTTTGTTCGTTTTCGTTGACGTCATTTGGACACACTTCACTGTTACCTCCGCTCGGTGTGCGTGATTCGTCGGACGATGATTTCAATGTTTGAACCAACACGTCTTCCTCAGAAATGGGAATGCTCGTTTGTTTAATCGAGTCCAGATCAACCCTGCAGTCACTGGAATCCTGGGAGGACTGAGAGTCCGGCGAATACAACGTTTCATTTTCCGGATTAGGCATCGATGTGCTCTGCTTGAACTTCATTTCGTTTACGCGGCAGTTCCGCGACTCTGGGCAGCTCAACGCGCGGCGTGCCGTCGCTTTAGATTGCTTCGATTGCAATCGCCAACGACGTAAACTCAAGGTGGCGCTGCTCTTTGAGCGTCTCATAGCCAACTGTCCTTCTTTGTATTGGTTGGGATCGCACATTCTCCACTGCTTCCGTAACAGACGAATCGTTAATCCGAAGAAAATCACCATGATGCCCAAAGGAATGAAAAACGCACTGACAGACCCGTATATGATGAAATCGTTGTTGCTCAACACACACTGGTTATCGTTCAATATGTTCTTCTCGTTTATAAATCCGAGAATTGTGATTGGACTAGAAATTGCCAGAGAGGTCAACCATACCAATGCTATTTTTATCCTCACCCCTGTTTTTGACCTTGTCCGTGACGCCAAAGGGGAGCGGATGGCGATGTAACGTTCCAGGGAAATAGTGCACATGTGGAATATCGATGACGTACACATGAGGACGTCTGACGTCACGAACACGTCACACAGCGCGGCGCTCAGTGGCCAGTGACCTGTGGAATAGAAAACACAAGCACGTAGTTTAATAAAGCATGCCAACGTGGTTATATATGTATAGCAGTTTGTTTTTAAACCACGTGTTCACAGTGTTCATAGTGTTGCAATACAATCAATATTTGATGGAATTTCATAAAATGAAAAAAATGGGGAGGGTGCCTTTTTTACGTTTATATATTTGTTTAGATTTAATGTGTTTAAAAGCCAAAGTTCTTCGGCAGAAACATGTGGAACAAACAGAAGTCCAGCTTAAATGTACATGCTCTGTTTGTTTGTTTGTTGGGGTTTAACGGCCTGTCAATAGCTAAGGTCATTTAAGGCCGGGTCAATGGGTTTAGTACTAAATCCCACATATTACCTGTATATACAAGTACATGTTCAAGTACATGTACAACTGGGGAGGGGGGGGGGGGGGGACGGAATCCCAAGATCAGAACGGAATATTTACAATAACAACACTATTTATTCAGCCCTGACATCAGAATAATCCTGATCTGATGCCAGGTCCTCGCCACACCAGAATCACTTGGCCCCTCCCAAAAGCAGTAGGATCAGTAATAATCTTACTGCTTTTATAATGGGCAATAACCCAATTCAACTCCCAGGTAACAACAGAGCTGAAGATAAAGACGTACCTGAGGGCCAAACCAGGCAAATCGTGATTCCTACAAGGAGGAACCCTTATATGTCATGCCTCAGTTGCATATGAGAAAGGCCTGATACCACAGCGAGTTACTATCAGTAAAATAAATGGAGAATAGTAGGTTAGTGCCGTGAATGGGAACAAATATCTGGCAAGGCTCAGGAAACGGGATGGGCGAGGCTATGCCGAGCTCATCCCATTTCCGTGTCGCGCCAGATATTTTTTCCCATTCACGGCACTAACCTACTATTCTATTTATCCCGTCAACAACTACAAATGGCTGTAAAATCCAAAAATAGTATTGACTGGATATCCAAAAATGTTTCACGGCACCGTGTTTCACGGCACATACGCACTGAGTTGACGGGATAATACTCAATTATTATGTCTGTTTAGCGTGCCTCGTAATATTTAGAACTGATGGAATAGTGACATAATTATACACTTATTTAATTCCTATAAAGAACATGTTGTGCCTACTGAGTGGGCATGTACCTTTAAGGAAAGAAATCGTATGCCCAACGTATTATTGTATTAATATTAAGTCCATGAAACAGACGCCTCATAGCAAGTATACAACAGTCTTATTAATTCTTAACTATTTGTACGCATAATTGACAATTGATTTATGGATGCACCTCCAACAATTTAGAAATAAATGGCAATAACTCTCCTTCTCGATGAATAGACTGTCTGAGCGATTCTGACCAGCGGTATGCCAAAATGTTCACTGTGAACCCGTGTATAATAATTCAGATTGTTTCAGAATAGCCAGTGATGTATATAAGTCTGTTGTTGTTTGTGTATGTATCTTTTCCACATTCGTTTCAGAACACACAGATCAGCATCCGTAATGTTAACCATATCATCATACGGCAGGACCGTAATAATGGATCAGGATATACGCTGGGCGCAGAAGCAAGATCATTATTCTCAAGATTATGACTTAGATGCGAGTTTTTCTCTCAGTAAAATGACTTTACGATATTTTCCGTAATTGCAGTTCCTCGGCCGGGATTCTGTATGATTTTCCCCAGCTGGATCATGGCTGAATCTCATTTTCTAACGACTCAAATAGTGGCTGAATGGCGAACAGCATAGGGCCTGCGCAGTCTGATCTGGCGCCATGCTGGTCGCATACGTCGTACGGTACATTTTCTCAGGAGGGTCCATTTATTTTGTAAGAAATTCTTCTTGGAAACTATATTTATATTACTATAATTATATTTGGCAACACATTTAGTTCCTTGTCATTGTGCACTTCCGCGCCATCAGGTTTGAATTATTTTGCTGATGCTGTACCATGGCTGAGTGACGGAATGGCGAACAGTGTAGACCGTGATCAGAATGAGTGTACGAGTCGATTGTCTCGGGCTGTGCTTGTCGCACACATCGTAAGGCACCCTTCAGAGTATGAGGCACATTTGTTTTGTAAGACATTCCTAGAAACTATAATTTTCTATCAGCGAAAACATTTGACAAAGGACGTTAATGAGGGAAATTAAGTGTAGGCGGCAGACAAAGGGGGCCTTAAGTTATGACAGTTGCTGTCTTCCTTTCAGTATGGGTTCCGTGCTTTAAAATTGGAAAAAAAGTTCGTACGTTTTGCGATAGCTCTAAGTTAGCTGAGTGTGATCTCGTGAGGACAGCGGTGCAATATTCGACGTGAACACTTTATGCCATCGCGGAGTACAGCAACATTGAGCGTGCATGCATCTCTAGTTACAGGTATAAACACAAACAAAACAAATATTATTGCAATTGTCTGTCATCTGACACGTCCTCGCACTTGTGGGCTGCATGGGTGGCCAATATAATAACACAATATAATACAGCGGAACCTCTCTAAACCGGAGACCAAGAAAACACCTATGATCTTATTTTTGATGAATATATTGGTCATTTACATCTCAGGTGATAGTGTCTGTTCGTGATCGCATAGCACACAGCTACTCATAATGATCAAATGCCCGATTTACTGTGAAACCTCTCTAAACCGGACACCCTGGGTGTCCGGTTTAGAGAGGTTTCATTGTACATGTAATGATGGTAAAGACTCATGTGGCAGTGACTGAAGTAATGGTGCTTATGGGATTTGTGACCAGTGTAGCTCCTGGTCAAATAACACACTCCTGAAGCCTGATGACGATCTGCATTGCTTGATAGAAGCATGACGGGCGATTCATTGATGGAATGGCGAACAGTACAGATCCTGATCAGACTGGTTTGAAGAAATATAGGGTAGTTAACAACGTTTAACCATAATATGACGCTAAATGTGAGATTATAAACAAAATGTTCCAAAATGAAACACACTTATCTCGTCTTGCTTTTTCAGTCGGTGTTGAACAGACGTACAGTCGGTGCGAAATTGTCACTACTCAACATTAGAAGTTGGCAGCTATGTGCGTTTTCCGTTCAATACCCGAGATAACTCACAGAAAAGCTGCCAAAATGCATTAGCTGTATCATATGAGAGAAATAGAGGATACCACTATCTGTTTCTGTGACATGCAAATCTATAGCAATTATGGTGTCAGTTTTTGACATCTTGGAAAAAATAAACTGGCATGGACAGGGATGGATGGTAGAGAGAGTGAAAGTGGTGAAGGAAATTGTAAAACATTCATGAGGTATTTAGTGCGTTTTGCAGAATATTGCTGGTTCTGTTGTCAGGTTGTGTGCCAGCGTTGGAAGAGCACCAACATTGCAAAGTATACTTATATGTATATAGCAAAGCATACTTTGAGGGAGAAATTTTAAATTTTAGGATAAATTTATTATTTTTTATTATACTGAATTTATTACATTATCACAGCCATTTTGGCTGCGATAATGTAATAAATTCAGTGTAATAATTATGCATACTTTTAATCCTCAAATATATGCAGTCGTTAGTTCTATATGGCATAATGCATTTCAGAAAAAAATAAATGATTACTCCCTCAAAGTATACTTTGCTAGATAAGTATACTTTGCAATTTTGATGAAATCGGCTACAGGATATAGTAAGGCTGCGGAAACGTAACTCTTCAAATACCCCCAACCAGCGTCCGTGTTATCAATACATTCATTGAAACTCTTAATAAATTTAAAATGGCATTTAAACATTCAATACGTATACAATTAAATGTGAATTGTTCGTAGTTTACACCCTTCGTAGTCAATGTTCAAGTTCATTCGTAGTTATTATTTACGTCAAATATTTACATATTTGTGTATATAATAGTGCGTGCACGTTATTTTTAATGTAATTATGTAGTGAGGGCCACATGGTTTGTTTGTTTGTTGGGGTTTAACGGCCTATCAACAGCTAAGGTCATTTAAGGCCGGGTCAATGGGTTTAGTACTAAATCCCATGTATAACCTGTATAAGTGTGTGTGTGGGGGGGGGGGGGGGGTGGGAATATCAAAATCATAACTGAATATTTACAATACAAAAAACTATATATTCAGCCCTGAAATCAGAATAATCCTGATCTGAGGGCCACATGGTAGACTGGCCTTGGCCAACTGTGTCACCCTCGTTAAATAATGTATAAATATTATAAAAAAAATAAATAAAAATCAGTCGTTGAATGATCAGGATATAGTATAGATGTGGACACGTACCCCTTCAAGTACTCCCGCATACGGGAGTATTTGAAGTGTTACGTTCCCACAACTAGATATAGTATACCCTGGTCAGACATAAAATAAAGCCGGTTGTGTCGTGTCTCTAATATAAGACGATACAACGGAACATGTTCTGAATATGCAGATTATAGGCTTTGCTATTTGCGCTATCCATCCTGATACTAGAAATACGAATATTCGTGCTTCTAGTATCGGGTGCATATGCTTCAGTGGTACGCTATAATATTTAAGATATACAATTATGATTAGGGGCCATGACTGCCATTGTTTACCCAGTGTAGCCCGATACTTGGTAAACAAGGACATCGTTACTAAGAAGCTAGTCTTATTGCTGGCAGCCTTGATACTACTACTACCAAGGTGTATGATCACGTGGTACTAACAACAACAACAAGTACCGATTCAAAGTACGTATTCTTGTATAGTGTCCTTATTACGTAACGGATTTTGATGTAATATGGCGCATCAAACGCGTCTTGTTAAGCTGCATTTGGTGGTCTCTTTATTTTCGCCCAAACTTCTGTCGTTTTTGCGAAGAATCGATTTCCGTGTCTCCGACACGGAAATCGATTCTTCGCAAAAACGACATAAGTCTGTGCCAAACTCCCTAAGACCACCAAATGCAGCTCATGACGACGCGTTTGCTGCGCCATATTTCATCAAAATCCGTTGCATATTAAGGAAAATATCAAATAATACTTACTTTGGAGTGGGCGACGGTGTGGTTGTTGTAACCACGTGATCATGCACCTTGACTATACTACTACTAATAATAGAGATAATAATACTAAATAACGCATGTGCCTTACAAAGCTATACAAACAAGGCGAGCATACGTCCTCAGTGACGTTGACTTTGGGCGGTCGGGCGTGGGTCGTATGCTAAACAAAGCACCATCCCTAGACACATAGTTTGGCCAAGTATTATCAAAATCGGTACATGTACGTACATACGTACGTACGCCAATATGCCGACTATATCACGCTGTCCGCAAGTGGGCGCGACAAAAACTGGAGAGGGTGACTTTTTGTTATTGATGGAAAAGTACATACAATTAAATAACTTTTAGATGTAATGTGTTTAATAACGAAAAGTTCGTCGGCAGCAAAACGTGGAACAGTCAGTAGACATACATCGGGTACATTGTACCAACATATAAGAATTCCACAAGTCAAGTGTCCATTCAATAAATTGAGGATATTCATATTTTTGCAACGAATATGACATATATGTTCATCGAGTGGTGTGGAATGTCCATATTTCACGAGTGCCGTTAGGCACTCGCGAAATATGGACATTTCACACCACGAGATGAACATATATATCATATTCGTTGCAAAAATATGAATATTCTATTTATTATATACCACTCCATGGAAATTAACAGTTTTTTAGACTGTATACGGTAATGAATGTGTGTTTGCAGTCTATTTGCAGTCCGGCACTGCAGGTGCGCGTTATGAATATAGATAGCGGAAGTAGTCGTATTTTCACCGGAAGTTGTTTATTTCATCGATGAGAACATATGACTTTTATTTACATCGTATAACTATGTATTTCATTGGTAGGTATATAATAAATTACAGTATGCGTGCATGTATGCCCAATCTAAAGCACATGTACAAAATCGCATTCAAACATATTTCCTCGGAACTACTCTTCGACGTGTGTCTTACACTGATTTGTTTGGCAAGCAACAATTTGACCGAATCTCTCCGCCATTGTTCGGCCAAGTCTCTTTATGGTAATCTCGGGTTGCAGGAAGACTGGACTGGCTAAGAATTCATTGAGAGCGATGTTACGGACAGCTGCTGGCTTCGATAGGGACAGAGTAATCAGCTAAGTAATTGAGTGGTATACTCTAGGTGTCGGGCGGGAAAACGGACCCATTTGTGAACAGGAGATCCCCATATTTAACCACATATTGTTTTCTGGATATACCCATATTTAAAATCACATATTTTGTCTGGATCACCATATTTAACCACATTTTTCTGGTTATCCCCATATGTAACCATATTTGATTTGGGGTAAAATGTAAAAACTTCTAATGAAAAAATTATTTTGTTGCGATTATTAGAATTTGGTTAGAAAACAATGCATAATGTACATATATGAACACATGCATACTGTGTGACTGGATTTGAATTTTCGGACGGGGTGTTCTGCATGTGGTGTGAATTGACATTATCTATCAGTTTACACATTATATTTTAAAGTTTTATTTTTCTACCTTTGTACTCGAAACTTTGTATAAAATGTATAGATATGAAAACTTGCATAGCTGTTGGTTGGCAGGGGGGAGGGTGGGGGGGGGGGGGGGGACATTATCTATCAATTTACAAACTATATGTTTATATTAAAAACATATAACAATTTCCTTTATTTTTTGCCTTTAACCATTTGTTAATATATGAATTTGTGAGAAGAAAATATCATTAAAGTCACCAGCAGCTGGCCGTTTCACTAAACTTCATACGACTAAAATGTCCGTAAGTGCAACATTATTGTAATGGTAATGTTTATTCTGCAATTCTGCAATATGCCTACTGGCCCTTGAGCACATACACTATAATACAACACAATATTTATCACAAGACGATAAACAGTGGTGATATTATGCTAGTCTGTAAATTTCACATTAACAAAGTTTTCATGTAAAAAATTATTGAATTTACATTTATTGAGCATGCAGAATTATTATACTGAATTTATTACATTACATTAAACGAAGTTTAGTGAAACGGCCCCCAGTAGCATATTTCACCAACATTGCAAAGTATACTTTTCTAGCAAAGTATACTTTGAGGGAGTAATCATTTATTTTTCCCGAAATGCATTATTTCATATTGAACTAACGACTTCATATATTTCATTATTAAAAGCATGCATAATTATTATACTGAATGTATTAATACACATTATCACAGCAAAATGGCTGTGATAATGTAATAAATTCAGTATAATAAAAATTAATAAATTTATCCTT
This sequence comes from Conchocele bisecta, assembly GCA_029237695.1. NCBI lineage: Eukaryota > Metazoa > Mollusca > Bivalvia > Lucinida > Thyasiridae > Conchocele > Conchocele bisecta. Next base: position 52,259,256 of record CM055278.1, read on the forward strand.
AAATTGAAAATTTCTCCCTCAAAGTATACTTTGCTAGAAAAGTATTCTTTGCAATGTTGATGAAATAGGCTACAGATCTTTGACCGATTGCTGGGCCGACTTCCTGATTGCGACTGTCAGACAGACGAGTGACATTCTACATGCATGTATGGCTTCTCGGGCGCCGCTTACCAAAGTGTCAGCGCTCCAAATAACTGGACATGCGCGTATTGGTGCCGTATTTTGCGAATGTACTTCAGTTGAATACGCATTGACTTCAAAAGTGGAAGTAAAAAATACTCACAACAATTTGGAAATACTCATTTATGTGTAGATTCAGGAGTAAAATGCTCTATTAAAGTTGAAAATTCACTTATTTGACTTGAACAATCAAACACAGTTTGCAGCTCAAATAAGTGAAATTTCACCTTGTTTGCTTTTTTATAACTTATTCCAAATTTTATCGGAAAAATATGTTCAGTAATTTATACGGAACACATAAAATACGCATTGCATTTGAAATCAGGAGGTATACTTATCTGGAGCGCTAAAAGTTCGCGGATCGATGTAATAAGGTTAGCCAATATTGTTGGGGCTTGCAACGGATTTGCCAGGCGGTGTCAAACGGCCAGTTTTTACCATATTAATTGACAGCTTTACCGCGGTGTATAAAGGCCAATGACACACGCCTTGGTTATGCAAATCTCCAAAAGTCGGGGCAGGTTTTGTGATGATAAGGAAAGAAATAAGTGCTGCGCACTTTATTTTTTGGAGTACCATTCTGTAGGGTACTTTTGAGGCAAGTGTCACTGAACTGCGCTTATGCACTTTAAGGGAATATTCTAATGCATTGAATATAGAAACGACGCATCTGATTGGTCAATTGTAATCACAGCCTATGCAATATGAAAAATCACAGCATATAAAGCCTGCGTTTTACCGGTCTGTGTTTTACAAGTTGACATATTTATGTAACTCTCCGCACTTGTGTAAGCAATGGTGGCGGGGACTCCAACCTTTTCCCAAATAATTTTCGGCACATTTTAAGTTATCTATTCTGCCATCTTGATCTGTACAACTCAAAGCGGAAAGAGAAAATTGACCAACGACTGACGAAAATGGCATCAGGGTGGTCATTCAACAAATTTTTAAAAATATTCAGTACCTCGCCCACTCAAAATTCACGTATCCAGAATAATCTAGTGATCAACTCAAATTCTCAAATGCAAACTTATTATGCCAGTACCAGCCCCCAATTTTACGAATTCTAATGTGCACATACATGACATGACTATGCACAAATAACCATATTACACATGGGTAATCACCTGAATTAGGCGTGAATCCTGTTAAAACTTGTTGACTGCTCCGTTGTTAAAATCACACGAACCCAATATTTCGGCAAAAATGTTGGCATGTTTTTTAAATGAATAAAAACAATTAACTGTTGAAACTACACATAGAAAGAAGTACACTTGTGAAGATAAACTTTAGTTTGAGTATATGTATATATACGTGTGTAGAAAGTCCAGTTAATCTCAATTTGACATGAGAATATTCATCAGCGGAGTTACATTTCTTCAACTTCATTTGATGTGAGGCGGTTGTTGATGACGAAAACAACCAGCTGACGTATTGAAAAACACCACTGTTCGTGATATGCTCCGACGTTTCAGAAAGCAGGGGGCACACTATAATGCATTAGAATGGGTATAACCATGCTTTGTTTTTCGATTTGGAGCGGTATGTGTGAGGTTTTATGGTTTTAGGACTCCGCTAACGCGTCACCGTAAAACTGATTCACAGACCATAAAACTTTCCACATACTGCTCCAAATCCAAAAACAAAGCATGGTTATCCCCTAAGTAGGCAGTCAAATCATATCATTTAGGACATAACCAAGTAACATAAACTATTTAATCATGCTTAAATGATGTCATTTCTGCATGTCCCATAACTACAGGTAAATCTCATATTGACAAAATCCGAATAAATACGACAATTACGTATATCCTACAATGAGTCTTATGGCAAGTGAAACTACACCTACCTATCACAAGAGGGGATGGGGGCCTCTCGATTTACGAGTTGAGGCTCTGTTCCCATTGCAATTAGAAGCATCTAGTTTGAAATTTCCACTACACAGGTGGAAGACTCGGACATAGGACCCAATAAATGGCTCATTTGAAAAACGTTACCCCACCCACCCATTTCCTTACAATATATAGTATAGCCTTTCAAGGTGGGCAAGAGCTTACGAAAATGCCCTAGACAGGCTTAGTTTCGGGCTCGCTCAAACACCACATGTTTCAAATTGTCTGCTTACTTACGCCTCTAGCACATAATAAATGCCTTACGTCCCCAAATATATTCAATTTAAACATCTATGTTTAGTATATTGTTAGTTACACACGTTTTAGCTACCAACGTTACAGAGAAATATATATTTCTGAAAGAATCCCACACACACATCGCCACCTGATTGGCTGTAGTATTTGTAATGCTCCAGTTTAGGTTTTCCCGTGACGTCATTATTGATCATTTTGCGAATATAACAAAGGAAATTCGAAAGGAAAGTTCACGGAAGGTTATGTCGAAATGTTGAAACGCAAATCAAAATAAACTGACGTTTTATATCATTCAATGTTAGTGAATGACACTAATTAGTCACAAATTGTAACGTCGGATTACTGATGTTTATTTCAGTGATTCACGTCAATATGTTGAGACTATAATGGGATTTCAGCCAGATTGTACACGTAATTTATGCTTCCACGGCCCACAAAAATATGTGACGTTCTTTCATACACACAATTATCGCCTTGGCTGTGGTAGCTAATTTGCCCGTAACTAACGACATGCTTAACGCAGATGATTGAAGTGAATATATTTGAAGTCCTAAGCCATTTATGGATTACCAGAGACATAAGTCAGCAGCAAAATCGAAATGTGTGGTGTTTGAGCGAGTCCGAAACTACGACATGTTCCCAAGCTCTTTCCTACATTGAAAATGCTATAGTGTATATTGTACGGAAATTGGTGAATGGGGTAACGGTTTACAAATGAGCCATTTATCAGGTCCTAGGTCCGAGTCTTCCACCTGTGGTCCACTAGTACAGTGATATACGCACTAACGTAACACCGGATGATGCTAAATGATAATTTAGATTTAAAATGTAAACATTCACGTGATAATGAACTTATGCATGATGGATAAACGCTTACATACATTTAGACGAAAATGACCGGGGATGGCATAAAATGGTCGCCGCATAGTCTTTGCGAATGAAATCACAATACCATCATGGCATTTATAATCTTTGTGGACTTCATAAGAAACGAGCGTATGTGTTAATACACTGAGAACGTCAATTTTATACAACGATAGCAAGCATATCGAGCAGTTGCAGTGCAACAAGTTTAAAACACGCTTTGGAAATCTGAAGCAAAACGCTTGGGAAAAAAACGTCATTTTAATATTCGTAATTCCTCTACATTTGACAGCTCGAAATAGTTGACGTGCTACTGAAAAATGGGATTATGCACAAATAAATGTCTCTCCTAACCCGGCTAGTTATATATTTAAGCATTAACTGTTTAATTAAGGCCGCTCGGCAATAAATGCAAGTCTACTGTCTGTTTCACGAAACCTGCCCAAATTTTACGGCTATATTCACAATGCAAAAACAATATATATTTTCGATAATATTAATTTTTATAAAAATTTAAGGATGAGCCTTCTTTTTATTTCGTGAAATTTGGTAAAATATTGATTTATTACGAAAAATGAGTTCTCTATGGGAATTTCACATGGGGAAAAAAGAGGCGGAGAAACTGGAGGAGTCGAAAAACGAACAAAAATGGGAAATTGATTCTGAAACCTAGCTAGATAGCTTGGAAATGATATACATGTAACTAAGAAAACAAGTTACATTTTGAAAATCGGTCCACTATTTCTGAAATTAGAAAAATTGCCCCATGTTAAATCTCCATACTGTAGACATCCTCACTCAAAATAAAAAGTAGGCTCATTCTTAAATTTTTCTATAATTTAATATTATCGAACAAACTATTGTTCTTGCATTGTTTATATAGCCGTACAGTTTGGGCAGGTTTCGTGAAACAGACAGTAAGTTCCCGATGGCGATCATTTTTCCGTAGAGCCGACAGTACGTGCAAACATATATACAACTACAAAATACATTTACATGTAAAATTAACAGCCGATGTTTTCAGTTGGCAAACTAGTGCCTGCCTGCAAAATGTATACCCTATTCGCAATTGTTAGTGACAAACAAATGTCTTTCCAGGCCGGGTGAGCGATTGGCAAACATCGGGGCTTCGACTTAGCAAATGTCTAATTCCCACCTCTAGGCATTTAAATACAGTTTAGTTCCCACATGCAAAGACGCAGCGTTCTCCTATAGAGGTCATAGGGCGGGCTGACTTTTCTAACGTTTCCATATCCGTTTCCGCTGTATTCTGTTACTGACTAATTCTCGACTCTCACAGGATATTCCAGCCTCATCCCAATGCACTGCGCGGGATAAGTGCATTATTTCTGATTCGTCCACGCTAAGTTAAATGGCTAAGACGAATATTACGTGTGCTGCAGAATTAGCATCTACCGTGATCACTAACGGAATAAGCATGCTTTTGTCATGGCGTGGAACATATGTCAACAAAAAAGGCGTCTACGTCATATTAACTGCTCTGCAATTAATTCGCTACGTCGTGTTAGCTATGTGGAGAGTCTTTAACCTTTTGCTCCAACAAATGGGCCTCCGGCTAAAGGACCTTAAACGTTTGCAGCCACCGTAGTCACAGATCAGCATGCGCATCCGCATCAGCAAATACATACATGCTCTACGATTGCTGCAAATTGCAAATTTGGTCACCTGTTGGAAAAAACATCCAATGACGCTTGTGGTCAGCCTAGTCCCAGACCATTGCAGCGCGGACTACGATGTTAGTCAATCAGTCACCGGTGTAGCCGTGCTACCGTCAACAAATACAATAGATCCTGGTCAAATGCTGTGAATGTACCTTAGGTCAAGGCTCCAGATGTATTTAAGTAATAAACTAATAGTTTCTTTTCTCAGTCAATCGCAGACTGACACGAGTGACAATGCAACTGACTACATTTACCATTTCGAACAGTGTAGTACCATTTCACCCTGATCAGAATCCACGTCGTTCGAAACTCAATCACTGAAGTAGTTTTACTACCATCAGTTAATCAGTCAGACACAGTGGACCATCTCCAAACCGGACACCCTGGGGTCCCCAGGGTGTCCAGTTTAGAGATGTTCCACTGTAGTTCAGGTATATGAGCACTACAATTAGTGGTTTTGTGTTTTGCAATCATGAACAGACGATGTCCTCAAAGACAAAGAACAGTCTAAGGAATTAAATTAATAACGCTGAGGTTGATGGGAGTTAGGTTCAGAGATGTTATATTGTACAGTAAACCAGACTTGGCATGCGCAATAGAACCACGATCTAAATTGTCTGAGAACTTCATAAGGTCTGTTTCCTGAGCCAATTTCGTTAACCCAATACTCTTAATTTGCTTAAGTGCACATGGCCGCCACGTCTCGAGGAAAGAAAATTGCGTGGGCTTGCTCCAATAGGTTCAATATTCGATGTTTTACGTGTCAATATGCAGTTTTGGCGTTTCCGGGAAATTAACCTATTATACTCGTCATGGCAAAATTGGGCTTATTGGGTGTTTGACCAGTGTAGTTGCTGAAGAGATAGCACGCTCGTCTAGCCTGATATGGATATGGAAGACATCATAAATGTTTCACTTACGTAGTAGTCAATGGTGTAGGCTCTGATATGATTTATTTATCAGGCAGAAAATGTACTGAAAAACACGTACATGTACATTTATATGGAGCACATCCGTCATACATGGTCTATCATGTAGTAATGTTATATATTTATATATTAATTAATTGCAAAGTGGATCCGTCGAGTACATTACTCGGTTTATTCCATTGCCCGCATATTGCCCCCTTTAAAGGCACATTGCCTTAAATGTTGTCGAAGATATTCAATATGAGACGCGCCATGTCATGTTGTACCTTCGGACATCTGCGTGATTTCATTAAATACGTTTACAAAACTTACATTATTTTTTCATATCTAAAGTCGAAAGTTGACAAAATGTTCAGAGTACATGCAGAATTTTATTTCTCAACTTTTGACGTCATTTATGGAAAATATTGACAATATTGTAAACGTATTTCATGAAATTACGCAGATGTCCGAAGGTACAAAATCGCATGGCGCGTCTCATATGCGATTTTTCGGCTTACGGACTGCAAATACCATTATGGCCTATATCAGACAATTAAAATAGTATTATTTCATATCATTTCTCATCCGCAATGTCAAAGTAACAGGGCCAACAATGTACACGAAAAGTGACAGAACATCGGTTTGCAAGAATTGTAACACAATGTTAGCTTGAGCAATGTTTTCCCAACCCGCCTGGCTTGCCGATGGGAGTATTACATGTCCACAATTCAGTCCATCTTCACGGCTGTATATAGACTACTGTCTGTTCCACGTTTTGCTGCCGACGAACTTTTGGCTGTTAAACACATTAAATCTAAAAAATATTTGAAAGTAAGTACTTTTTATCAATAAGAAAAAAGTCACCCTCCCTAAAAAAAAATTATTTGATGAAATTACAGCAAATATTGATTTTATTGCGAAGAAACGATTTTCCTATGGGAATTTAACATGGGGGCTAAAAATATATTAAAAAACAATTAATTTATTTGTGGACCGATTTTCTTAATCTAATCATTTTCAAACTATCTCGTCAGGTTTCGGAGTCAATTTCCAAAAGTTTTTCGTTTTTTGATCCTTCAGGATAAAAAAAAGATTTTTTTGGAAATTGACTCCCCATGTTAAATTCCCATAGGAAAATCGTTTTTTCGCAATAAAATCAATATTTGATGGAATTTCATGAAATAAGTTTTTTTGGGGAGGGTGACTTTTTTTGTTATTAATGAAAAGGTACCTACTTTTAAATATTTTTTAGATTTAATGTGTTTAATCAGCCAAAGGTTCGTCGGCAGAAAAACGTGGAACAGAGTAGATGGCCGCGTCTAGCATGTACATAAGTACGGACGCACGCCAATATGCCGACTATATAATATATCGCGCTGTCCGCAAGCGGGTGTGACAAAAACAACACTGCTCCTGTACTGCGGGAATCAGAAATACTTTTAATTTCGAGCGGGAATTAGACCGTCGGGATATGCATTTATTGTTGTTGTTGTTTTTCAATAGGTTCGCCCCATCAGCCATTTTATAACTTGAATTTATTTAATTATTGCTGTTTTGTCATACTGAGACCATAACACCATAACAACCCCCACGTCTTCCACAAACGTCATTGCCTTTTATCTTGACTCACCCAGTGGACAAAGTTGGAACGAAACCATTACACACCAACTTTTAATTTGCAGGAAATAGCGGCAATACCCCGATGCAGATTTCTGACCACAACCTACAGTACATGAACCAAATTGACCGTCAGCGATCAATTAGCTTGGATCGAAAGTAATATACAGCCAACGGTTCAAGGTCAAAAGTCATAAAGACAGGCCAATGCCATTTCTTTGAATGACACATTCCTCACAAATCGAAGTCCCATTGTATGAATACAAGTGGACAAGGGCCAGCGGAACTTGACATTTTGTCTTCGCGACCAGTGTTGACCCAAACCAGCCTGCGCATCCGCGCAGTCTGATCAGGGTCTACACTGTTCAGCAGGTAGTGCATTAACCAATATCGTGCGATGTGAAATAGTGTCAATGTGCTAGCCTATCAGGATCTATATACAAATACAATGTTTCTGCATGTAACTGCAGAAATGGGGATTCTAGACTATGAAATCAATGTACACCAATGATAAGCCCAATTTCTCCAGCCATAGTCAGAGATTGGAAGCTTGATTGGCAACAAAGGGCATACACCCCATCTCAGAGATCAGAAGCCAGACTAAAAGGGCCTACACCCCATCTCAGAGGTCAGAAGCGAGACTGGCAACAAAGGGCATAAACCCCATCTCAGAGATCAGAAGATATACTCGCAACAAAGGGCATAAATACCATCTCAGAGATCAGTAGCTAGGCTGACAACAAAGGGCGTAAACTCCATTTCAGAGATCAGAAGCTAGACTGGGAACGAAGAGCGTAAACTCCATCTCAGAGATCAGAAGCTAGACTGGGAACAAAGGGCGTAAACTCCATCTCAGATATCAAAAGCTAGACTGGCAACGAAGGCATAAACTCCATCTCAGAGATCAAAAGCTAGACTGGCAACAAATGGCATAAGCTCCATCTCAGAGATCAGAAGCTAGACTGGGAACAAAGGACGTAAACGCCATCTCGGAGATCAGAAGCTAGAAACCCCATCTATGAGATTCGAAGAGAAGAAACAAAGGGCATGAACCCCATCTCAGAGATCAGAAGCTAGACTGGGAACAAAGGGCGTAAACTCCATCTCAGAGATAAGAAGCTAGACTGGGAACAAAGGGCGCAAACTCAATCTCAGATATCAGAAGCTAGACTGGGAAAAAGGCATAAACTCCATCTCAGAGATCAGAAGCTAGACTGGCAACAAATGGCATAAACTGAATCTCAGATATCAGAAGCTAGACTGGGAACGAAGGGCGTAAATTCCATCTCAGAGATCAGAAGCTAGACTGGGAACAAAGGGCGTAAACTCAATCTCAGAGATCAGAAGCTAGACTGGCAACAAAGGGCCTAAACTCCATCTCAGAGATCAGAAGCTAGACTGGCAACAAAGGGCGTAAACTCCATCTCAGAGATCAGAAGCTAGACTAGGAACAAATGGCATAAACTGAATCTCAGATATCAGAAGCTAGACTGGGAACAAAGGGCGTAAACGCCATGTCAGAGATCAGAAGCTAGACTGGGAACAAAGGGCGTAAACGCCATCTCAGAGATCAGAAGCTAGACTGGGAACAAAGGACGTAAACGCCAACTCAGAGATCAGAAGCTAGACTGGGAACAAAGGGCATAAACTCCATCTCAGAGATCAGAAGCTAGACTGGCAACAAATGGCATAAGCTCCATCTCAGAGATCAGAAGCTAGACTGGGAACAAAGGGCGTAAACGCCTTCTCAGAGATCAGAAGCTAGAAACCCCATCTCTGAGATTAGAAGAGAAGAAACAAAGGGCATGAACGGTTTTCCCATTCTCAGACATCAGAAGCTAGACTGGCAACACATGTCATACGCCCCATTCTCAAGTCTCAGCCAAATGTAATACAGAACCGTGCTGAATATCTGTCTGAGGCCAAACAAAGCAGAGTGTTAATCAGACAGGATCGGGAAGTCATATCATCCAAAAACAGAACTCATTTCCATAAACAACAAATAACCGAGCTCTAATATTACCTCCCTTGTCCTTTCGCCGTATTTCGCCGATATTGATTTATAAAATCAGTCATATTTTCTATAAATGACGTCGAAAGTTGACATAAAATTCAGAGCTCATGCGGAATTAAATTCCGCACGAGCTCTGAATTTTATGTCAACTTTCAATGTAATTTACCGAAAGTATTGCATATTTTCAAGATCTATACCGGCGAAAAACGACGATGCGACAACGGTGTTAATAACATAGCCGGTCCATAAATTAATTGAAATAATGTAAATCATATTCCTACATTCGTACTTTTGAATATGATACGACAGGTGAACTATTTTGAACAAAACATTTTTGGCATTTTGTTACAATTTTGGCATTTTGTTGTCGATCGTATTTGCATACATGTACATGTATTTGCACTATATGTAGTGATTTCCGATATTTTGTTTCAAGATTTTCTCTTGTTTTTGTTACCCACGTTTGAAATACTAACTTTTAACATGGCGATGCTTGTTATTTTACATAGTATTATTTTGTCTGAACAGGGCTCCAGATAAAGAATTAGTAATTGAGTATTGTCACTCCATCATTTCTGAAACAATTTGGTAAAAATTTAATTGGGTAAAGTAGAATCACACTACTGTTTACACATCAGCAGACCGCACTTATTGAATAGATTGCTTCTATATGAAAACACATCTTGGTATTTCATTAGAATTGTCTCCTTGGAGACAATTCTAATGAAATACCAAGTTGTGTTTTCATGGAAAAATAAGAAAATATGCTATATTTGTGGTCCATTTATTGTTTTCTGTAGCATTGTATAAAGATACCACAAATTTTTCATTGCTTTTTGATACTCACTACTTCTGATTTCAATTGGGTTTTTGGCAATTTTAATTGGGTATTTACGCAAATACGTACCTTATCTGGAGCTCTGGTCTGATCATGCCAAATTACAGAAAGTTGTGTTCCTGTAGAGTTGTGAGCATGTTAAATGATACAACTGCACGAATGTTTACATTATGTTTATCATTATCTTCAATTTCAGTCTGAAGCTAACTATCGTATCTCGTATGGGTCGTGTTCACTGTGTCACCATTAGAAGAACGAACTGTCCACAATGACCGTCATAAATCATCCTAGTATGTCAATCAGGAAATAAAAAATCCAATGCATATGGCAGCTCGTTATGGTATTTCGTCTCCTCTTTTCTACGCCAGAGAGACGGGAATTTATAATACGCGGGGTAGAAAGGAAACAAAGAAATTTAATTTAATATTCTTATTATTCGCCTCTTTGTGGCGTAGAAATGAAGGAACGAATTTAAAGTTCGTACTTATGCCATATAAAAGTACTTTGGTTCTCACAAACGGCGGGGTTTACGGCATGTGACGTGAGAGGACGGATTTTCTTTTGTTTCAGATGTTCGTCTCTGATTGTTTTCAAGTCGCCAGATGCATATATGTACTATCATGTTACGATAACCTCTTTAGATGTCAGAGAAATCACAAGCTTTTCGTCAGACATGCTTGGATTTAACATATGTTTGCATGGTAATGGCAAACTAACGGTACGATTTTATTTCTACATGACGATAAAATGCTAGACGCGCAGGGATTTTTTCTGACGCGGCGATATCTGAGAACCAAAGTACTTGTTATGGTCTTAGTGACATGACAATGCCGCGTTATGCTGCTGCCGGTAAAATCCCATGAACTATTAGAATGTAATTGTACTTAACTGTAACACTAAAAATAAATATTGTTTTAAAAAGGTTCTTTATTTTCTCTGCGCGGCCAAGGAACGAAATAGACGAAATTTCCCGAACGAGAAACAATAATGTTTGCAAAATTAAATTTCGGTAGTTCGTGTCTCCGCCGCGCAGGGATTGTTTGCATAATTACACGAACTACCGACATTTAATAATTATGCAAACAATCCCTGCGCGGCGTAGACACGAACTACCGACATTTAATTTAACTAACTAACGAAACGTAATGTGTTTGTCCCTTTCAACTGAACAACGCTCTTATCGATGTTTGTGAATAGTGTAGATTCAGATAAGCCGGCTCGTGACGAGACGTCTCCGCAGGATCTGCACTTTAGGGAAGTAGCTGTCGTATATTTTAGAGAAAAAAAACACACCCTTTTCAGAAATGGACTAGTCTGAAAATCGTTTTGTGATGATTGGATTGGTCGGAAAAATAACATAATTATCAAAATCCGTTCCAGTTATTTAGGGGTGAAAGTGTTAAGTTTCGTCTTTTCGGCGATTTGATTTGATTTAATGATGTTTAATGGTATGTCAACCGCTACGTATATTTTATGTCGGGCTAACGGGGTCGAATGCCATATTTATAATGGGTTGGGGTGGGGGGGGGGTGGGGGTGGGGGAGGGGGTCACAAAATCAGAACTGAATATTTACAGAAACAATATATATTCAGCCCTGAAATTAGAATAACCTCACCTGGTGCCAGATCCTCACGACACCAGAGTCACTCAGCCCCACCCCCTAAAAGTACATTTACTACTAATGTTACTACTTTTACAAGGGGTATAACCAGATTCAACTGGCACATACAAGAATGCCAAAGACGTACATGGGGGCCAAACCAGGTCTCCGATCGGGATTCCGGTAAGGATGAATCCTGATCGTTAAATTACCCACCACATGCTCCCGACCAACCACCACGCTACACGGCGAAAGAACGACGAGACGAACTGTCCCTAACGATCCACAATACAAACGGGCCTGGGAGAGCTCCAAGTCTCCACAATGACATAACAAATGGGGGGAGCGTAGTGAAGCGAAGACCACAAATTTCAATCAAATTCCCATAATACCCCAGCATCCAGGCGTGCCACGAGTTATGGTCCCGCCAGTATCCGATACATCCAGTAGCCGTCATACGCTTTACTTCACCCTCAGACGTATTGTCTGTGATCGGCGGTAATTGGTGAGGGATCTTCCAAAATTAGTTCAGGTGGGGGAAGGAAGGCATTTTGTTTTCACTCTACCACGCATACAATTACATTGAAACGTAGTTCTTAACCCGAATTTTCTGTCTGTAACTCAGGGTGCCCTGCGTTACAGACAGAACATTCGGGTTTCCTCGTTCTAAAATGGTAATGTATGTAAATGGCACGGGTGTGTTGATCGGTGGGTTGTGGTTAAATACATATATGTATGAAAGGTTAGCCAGGCTTTAATTATGTGTTGCTTAATTTAATGTCTGCTTGCACAAGTATAATTTCGATAAATCGATTATTTCATTCCGTAATCGATAGCAGAAGCGAAGGTGTCATTTCTATCAATTTTCGATTGATATCGGTCATCATGTTAACACTACACGTTATATGTTACGTTCCATGATACATTATAGGAATGAATGGCCTTTTTGTGGAATTTATCGGGGTGTAAACTTGGAAAAGTCGCGGGAATACTGGACGAAGGCCGGAAGGCATCGTCCAGTATTCCCGCGACTTTTCCCAATTTATATCCCCGATAAATTCAACAAAAAGGCCATTCATTCCTTATAATTCCAGCATTTGAAATAAATTCATGAAGAAAATGTGTTTATTTTCCGTTTTCTTAAGAATTATTTTAACTGCGCCTCACGGTTACGGAAAGTAGTTCGGTGTGGGAGTTTACTGGGATATACATTTTGGACAGAGACTTGCTACGGGCCAATCAAATGTTAGGGAATTGTGTAAATATTGTTATGCTGGATTTATTTGCAAACGATTTTGGAAACATGCTGTTAATTGATCAATATTAGCCAAATTGCGTGCAGTGTTGTCTTTCTGCTATCTATGTTTCATTCATGTTCTAGTTTCGTCTGTGCGCACAACGAAATGGGAACATGGCGAATTGTTGACGTAGCGTCACGTGACTTTGATTAAATCGTGTTTACTCAATAAACACCGGAACCTATTCTCGAGGAATAAATTACCAATTTTCCTGATTTTTTTCGAGCATACGGCCTGGCACGAGAAATATAACTTAATTGACTCAGAGCACAAATACTATGTCGCAATTAAGACCATGTGTTGTTACGAAATAAAACAAGACTACTGTCTGTTCCACGTTTTGCTGCCGATGGACTTTTGCATATTACACACATTCAATCTTAAAACTATTTAAATTTCCGGACTTTTTGATCAATAACAAAAAAAGTCACCCTTCCCCAAAGTCTTACATAGGAAAATCGTTTTTTCGCGGTAAAATAAATATTCGATGGAATTTCATCAAACAAACAAAAATTGGGGAGGGCGACTGTTTTGTTATTGGTGAAAAAGTACTTACATTTAAATATTTTCTAAATTCAATGTGTTTAATAGCCAATAGTTCGTCGGCAGAAAAACGTGGAACAGACAGTAGTCAAGGTGTATGATCACGTGGTATTAACAACAACAACAAGTACCGATTTAACGTACGTATTCTGTTATAGTGTCATTATTACGTAACGGATTGTGATGAAATATAGCGCATCAAACGCGTCTTGTTAAGCTGCAGTTGGTGTTATCTTTATTTTCGCCCAAACTTCTGTCGTTTTTGCGAATAATCGATTTCCGTGTCTCCGACACGGAAATCGATTCTTCGCAAAAACGACATAAGTCTGTCACAAACTCCATATACCACCAAATGCAGCTGCGCCATATTTCTTCAAAATCCGTTGCATATTAAGGAAACTATCAAATAATACTTACTTTGGAGTGAGCGACGTTGTTGTTGTGGTAACCACGTGATCATGCACCTTGGACTAAGAAGTGACTATGTACAAAACTGGAATATACAACAGACAGCCGATGTTGGCCAGAACGTTTTGAATGTGTTCACTTTTAATGAGTTGTACACAAATGCTTCCCTGTCCGGGGATGGAGAATAGTCGGGAATTCGAAATGGCCAACAAAATCCCCCAGAGACGGGAGTTAGACGTTCCAAAAGTCCCGGATGGAGATGCGAGAAAAATCCCCCAGAGACGGGAGTTAGACGTTCCAATCTCCATCCGGGACTTTTGGAACGTCTAACTACCGTCTCTGGGTGTTTTTTTTTTGCCGTCGTACTGGTTCTTCTATAGAAAAACGCATGTTAGAAATTTAATATACATAAGCGGGAATTAGACCGTCGGTGTTTATGTGTCTAGATCCCGAGGGCTTGCCCGCCGCCGTGGACTGGGGATTAATATGTTATATAATTTTTATTCATTTTATTGTGGTACATTTAGAAAAAAAAATGCCAAAATTGGGTCACTGGGAGGCAATATAATGCCAGTAATCGCTATCTGTCTCATTATTTCAGCACGTCTGTATTGATGTAAATCTTTCTTGCTAAGTACTTGAATTCAATTTTCTGTAGATCTAATAACTCCCCCATAAATTCGCTTATTCATAAAGACCTATCAAAACTCAGCGTCGGTCAATATTGGCACGAGCCGTAGTCTCGCGGCAAAACATACCGTCTATTCCACGTTTTGCTGTCGAGAAGTTTTTTCAGTAAAGTTTGTGGCGTAATAGGAATATTTTCATCTATACATGTTGTCCAGTCTGTGGCAGTATTTTTTTGTCTGAGTAAATCGTAATTTCCCTGCTCATATAACCATATTTCTCTAGTACATGTATAGGTTTTAAATTTAGGTTTCCTGAATTTGAATAATGCGTAAATTGGACAATGGTAGCGATGTTCTTGATTCAAGAAAGGATCACCGACACCACTTGTGAATTCTTATCTGATACAAACAGCAGATCAATGATAGTAGAGGATGTCTCTGTAAAATGTGTATATAGAGAATAGTCGGTTAGTGCCGTGAATGGGAACAAATATCTGGCAAGGCTCAGGAAACGGTATGGGCGAGACTGCCGAGCACATCCCGTTTCCGTGCCGCGCCAGATATTTTTTCCCATTCACGGCACTAACATACTATTCTATTTATCCCGTCAACACCTAAACATTGCTTTAAAATGCAAAAATAGTATTGACTGGATATCAAAAATGTTTCACGGCACCGTGTTTCACGGCACATACGCACTGTGTTGACGGGATAAAGTCAGTTATTACTTGATAATTCCAATTCCCTAACATTTGATTGGCCCGTAGCAAGTCTCTGTCCAAAATGTATATCCCAGTAAACTCCCACGCCGAACTACTTTCCGTAACCGTGAGGCGCAGTTAAAATAATTCTTAAGAAAACGGAAAATGAACACATTTTCTTGATGAATTTATTTAAAATGCTGGAATTATAAGGAATGAATGGCCTTTTTTGTGGAATTTATCGGGAATATAAACTTGGAAAAGTCGCGGGAATTCCCGCCACTTTTCCAAGTTTATACCCCGATACATTCCACAAAAAGGCCATTCATTCCTATAGTGGATGCTATATTGTTGTGTGATATTGTCCACTTTTTGTGCCGATTGTGGAGCTAGGATGTTATAATTAAAATCGCCTGTAATTATAATATCTTTAATACCTGTATCGATGGCTAAATGTATAGTGTCTTAAATTATGTTGTTATAATTGGTATCAGAATTCGGAGGTCTGTAAAATATACCAAGTAGGACTTTCTTTTTATTTAATAATAGTTCTACACATCTATTTTCTAATGGCATTATTTCTAGGTCAGGTCGTCTGGTGTAATATATGGTATATTTTATGTAGAACATCACTCCACCATGACTATCCGGTCTATCTTTACGTTCAGGTGCACAATATGAAGGTAGCATTAGCTTACTGTTATCCAATCTGTCGTTCAGCCATGTTTCAGCAAAGGCTAGTACATCAAAATTATATAAATCTGCTGTAATTAAATATATCTTGGGAAGTATGCTCTGCACGTTATAGTGAATCAATGATACGTTATGTGAGAAGTCCAATGAATATGGAGGTATGTCTGAATTCGATGTACTTTCTGACGTGTCACTGTCTGTCGAAATACTAGCCGTGCTAGCTGATGAAGGGGGAACATTTTCTGGACCTAGGTTAGGATGAATATCGCCCGAATTCATCAATATAATAGCGCACCAAGACACACATGTCACAACAATAAGTACAGTGATCAAGTAATTGGCATGACGACAATTATCTCTCCAAGCTTTACCATGACGAGACATTGTTCTCCTCCTAATCATATTCGGTTTCGAACAATGTTTGATGTGCGAATATATGCAAAATATATAACAAGTTTGCCAGTACAAGTATAGCATAAAGAAAGTGTGATGAACAATCGTGTATGATGATCTGTAATGATAACATGACATGACGACAATGTCAATACGTATATGTTTCATGTCACTGAAAATATCACATATAGGAAGCTTAAGTCATCGTGTCACTACCATAAGATCGGTAATCCCAGTATGTTTGTACACTGTCCTTGATTGACAGGTGGTCCCCCCCCCCCCACCTGACAAATGCATATTGGAAAAAACAAAAAACAAACAAATATTAAACGACCAAAAAAACCATGAAATATTTGTGAAAATAAAAATAAATATACTAATATTGGAGGCAGTTTATGTAATAAGTCATTGATTGAATGGAATGTGTCGTATAGACATTACAAACACTTTGGACACACATTCGTCTGCTCGAGTATGCAGTCAGACGGGTGTTCAGAGTACCTGACCAAGGATGAATAGTTGCTACAATACATAACCATGAACATAGATTACACAGAACAGAAATACGCGTGGCAATTGATTACTGTCTGTTTCACGAAAGCTGCCCAAATTTTTCGGCCATATAAACAATTCAAAAACCATATTTGTTTCGATAATATCAAATTAAACGAAAATTTAAGAATGAGCCTTCTTTTTATTTCGTGAAATTTGGTCAAATATTGATTTTATTGCGAAAACAAAATTTCCCCATGTTAAATCCCCATAGACACCTTCACGGAGTGAAGATGTCTATGGGGATTTAACATGGGGAATTTTTTTAGAATTTCAGAAATACTGGACTGATTTTTAAAATATAACTTTTGTTTTCTTAGTTAGATCATATCCAAGCTATCTAGCTAGGTTTCGGAGTCAATTTCCAAAATATTTCGTTTTTTTACTCCTCCCACACTTCCTTACCACTTTTCCCCCATGTTAAATTCCCATAGACAAATAAATTTTTCGTAATAAAATCAATATTTGACCGAATTTCACGAAATAAAAAGAAGGCCCATTCTTAAATTTTCCTTTAATTTAATATTATCGAAACAAATATGGTTTTTGAATTGTTTATATGGCCGTAATATTTGGGCAGCTTTCGTGAAACAGACTATAGTGCAGGCAATGCTTTACAGTCACCACGGATCGGAATAACTAAAGATAGTACTTTTTTTTGTAAATAAGATATGTATAGAAATTTACAAGACTCACAGATTATATACATCAGTAGCTCGTGATACGACTTTTGGGGGAAATTAGCGAGTGTGTTTATATGTGTGCTACCTAATTGGAAAATATGCAGATAGAAATAAGTATCAAATTGAGAAATGGCATTTACTGTGTGCACAACCAGCATAAAACCAGGTCAGTCTGCTAAATCACACTGCTAACAATTATACACTATAGTCGCGTGACAGAATATGTAATAGACTTTTCATGGGGTGGTAACCGTGGGGTTACAAAAACCAGCGCGTACGTAAACGCTTTTTGTATTCCCCGGTTTTTGTAACCCCTATGCCATTCATTTTCTCTCACTCCACTATAGTCTAGAAAACAGTTGGAAAAACTACAGGCACCGTCCAAAAGCTTGAGTATCGAACTCTGAACAGGCACAAACATACTTTATTTCAAGTTTGAAGCAATTACATCTCATATATCGCAATACTAATATTTGGGGTTACAAAAAACGTTGGGTTACAAAAAACGGGCGCGTACAACGGTTTTTGTAATCCCCGGTTTTTGTAAACCGAGATTACATCCAGGGGAGGGTGGGGGGTAGGGGGGGGGGGGGAGGGGGGGGGGGGGGTACAAAAACTGGCTCTACCGACGACAGTCGGCTCGAGACAATGGCGGCTGCCAGGTACCCGGTTAGTTTGACATCGGCGGGATTTTATCAGATGATGACAATTGGCTCGAGACAATGGCGGTTGTCTGGTACCCGACTTGTTTGAATATTCAGCCATGAGCGAATTCGCTGGAACCGATTTGCATGAAGTCATCTATTGCCTATAGATTATAACCGTGTCACAAATAAACCACGTGAATGTCCATTCACAAACCAGCATATACCCTGATTAGACTGCACGTCCGTGCAGTCTAATCAGGTTATATGCTGTTGTTTTGTTGCATTTACTCAATATTCCTGAGTAAAAAAGCATTTTTAATCTTTAAACATCTTGACGACTTATTGCAAATTAAAAATAAGGATTTATGGCGTTTTCAAACAGAAAGCGGTGTGTTTTATTATGAAGGACACGCATGGTAATCAGGTCTGGTCTGCTGCCCAAACAGGAAGTACATCTACATGAATTCGCCCTCTCGCACGATAAGTAAATATCCTGTCGATTTTGAGAACGTAAAGAACGTTATGGACGAATTACATAGTGAATGCCACGTAACATGGCAATGATAGAACAGTGTGCTGTAATCTCGAATGCCCGATGCAAGTATAATAGTGTAGCTGTATGCGCAATGGTCGACCGTGAAACAGATAGCAAAAAACAACCCCCAAAAAACGAGGCAATATAATATATCGTTCCGATATAAACTTTGTTTTCTTTGAAAACTCGATTCGAGAAAGATATAGCACATATATAAGACAGCCGCGACATACGTGTCGAGTGAGCTTGGCCATTTCACAGACATTTCACCTTATTTAAAATATGGATGAAGATAAACACGCATATGAAGTTAATCGGACTTATTGTTCCAGAGAAAAAAAAAGTACAACACTTTTACGTCTATTTCTGCTTGCCCATGTATAATTTCGATCAGCTGACATTGACAATGAGCACACACACGCATGATTAGACGTACGGACAGACGGACGGACGTCATTATGATCGTAGCCAAGGTCCCCGTACCACAGCGGGGTTACGTTAGTGTCTACTACAGTGAAACATCTCTAAGCCGACACCAATAACACATATGATCATCTAATTTGATTGGTTTCACTGACACTTATATCTGATGGTTCATGATTGAAAAGCACACACTCATGTATGTCAGAACTTACAGTGGAACATCTATAAACCGGTCACCCTGGGGTCCGGTTTAGAGAGGCTCCACTGTATATGTGTCATGAGATTGGCCAAATATCAAAGTGTGTGTGTGTTCTCTCCGCTTGGCTGTCTCAATTGGATCGCAATGTACAACGCTGATTGAAAGTCATGTTGACTGTACTCGCAGACTTGACACTATTTGATATATATGTCACTCACGACGATACATAGATGCTTATTGTGTTTGGCACCAGCGTAACTCCAGATTAATAAGGCCATTGTGTCAAGACGAGTAATTGATGATGCGTGTACTCACAGACTTGACATTTATCTGATAGATAGATCTATGATCATGAAATCGCCGTAATCCAAACCAGCTGTAATTATGAGTCGCCCGACAATTTTAGTTATTACCCAACTCCCGATATAAGTTGATATTCCATAGTTTTGACTAATTCCCTGGATTTTGACGTGCCTGGGCAATTGTTTCCCGAATGACCATGGAATAACTGCATACTATGTTTGATATACTCAATACCATGACCTTTCAGTGCTAGGCTACAACGGCACTGACCCTTTTAGGTTTCTACGGATTTTGTAACACGGACTGTTTAACGATAAATATTTATATAATTATTTATTTATTCATTTAATGGTCAGTGCTCCAGATAAGGAATTAGTAATTTAATATTTTCACTCCATCATTTCTGAAGTAATTGGGTGTTTCGACATTTTAATTGGGTCAAATAAAATCACACTACTGTTTACACATCAACAGACAACACTTATTGAATAGTTTGCTTCGAAATGAAAACATGTCTTGGCATTTCATTAGAATTGTCTCCTTGGAGACAATACTAATGAAATACCAAGATGTGTTTTCCTGGAAAATAAGAAAACTATGCTATATTTGTGTGGTCTGTTTATTGTTTTCTGCAGCATGATAAATGAACCACAAAATTGTAATTGCTTTTTGATACTCGCTGTAACTTCTGATTTCAATTGGGTTTTTGGCAATTTTAATTGGGTATTTGCGCAAATCCACAGCTTATCTGTAGCTCCGATGGTGTTTAACGGCATTTTAGTCATTTTAAGCCGGGATCGAATCCTGTGATGAATGATGCAAGAGGATGAGACATTACCCAACACTGAAAGCCGCCAAAACGGTACAGAAATTAGAAGAATTTTAGACAGGTTAAACTCATAGGAAGACGAAAATGAGTTCCAACGACATAGCATCTCGTTTCCACGTGATATGATCTCGAATCTACGGCATAGTTAGCCAATGAAAAGGTAGCAGCATTGCCATTCAATATGGTGGAGTAATAATCTGCTATTATATTGGCTAATTGTGTCGTTCGAACGAGATTCTATCTCACGTGAACAAGATAGCTATCTCGTGGGAACGGGATGCAATCTCGTCGGAACGAGATGCTATGTCGTGGGAACGAGATAGCTAACTCACGGTGGTGCTATCTCGTGGTAACGAGATGCCATGTCGTGGGACTAGACAGAACAACAATTGCGCATGTCTCGTTTAAGCTGCCGTACATACATATATGAAATAACGTAGACAATCTCAAACACCGGCGCATATGGAATCGGAAGAACATTGTAAAATAGAGCTCCAGGTAAGGTGCGTATTGGCGTATAGTTACGCACTTATTTTAGCAGAATACGCATTGATTATCAAAAGTGGGTGTACAAAATACTCACAGCAATGCGAAATACGCATTAATTTTCAAATCGAGTAGTGAAAATACTGTAATAAGTTGAAAATTCACATAGTTGAGCTGCAAAAAGCAAACAGTGCTTTTTGCAGCTCAAAGAAGTGATTTTGTGTTATCATTTATTCCCTATTTAATAAGGAAGTAAATCAATAATACATTTGTAAAAGTAAAATACGCATTGAATTTGAAATCTGGAGGCTCTGAGAACATCTACGATTTGTTTATATCGATCTTGTGTATATCTTGATTGTTATCGCAATTGTAAGACGCTTGACGATTAAACTTCCTATCCAGCCAGGACTCGTTCCGAACTTGATAGCAAATTCTCATAAATAAATTTCACCAGTCACGACAAAATGCGGCTTATTGATAGTTTGACCAGTGTAGCTGCTTGTCTGAAGGAACACTCAAGCAGTACATGTATGTTATGGAGATGAATTATCTGTTACATGCAAATCAGCTTGATTGATTTATTGGTTGGTTGATTGATTTCCATTGTTAATTGGTTTGTTGATAGATTTATTGGTTGGTTGATTGACTTCTTGGTTAATTGGTTGGTTGATTGATTTATATATTAGCTGATTAGTTAGTTGGTCGGTTGAATTATTGATTGATTGATTGGTTGGTTGATTGATTGATTGAGTGGCTGATGTGTGCAATTGCGTTACATGTACATTGTGTAACATGTGTAACCTGACAACAATGTATCCAGTGCATGTAAATATATTGCATAGTGGAGAAAATGAATAGAAGAACGATGGCATCAGATGCCAGATTATGGCCACGATGTGTAGTCTCAAGACGCCGGAAGATGCACGACAACATCAAGTGTGACGGTTACCAGTGGTTACGCTAAACTGACTGGTTCCAATCCCAAAGTATTGACTGGACACATTAACATTTACATATGCGGACTGGAGGGGTTTATGCCTGATTCCCCAACTTTTGATTTCCAGCATTCCTGGGGTCCGTTTCACCACAGGTGGAATACTCGGACCTGTGACACAAAGAAAATTACCATTACAAAAAAATGCATTACCCCACCCACTTGGTCTCATACAGTACTATCTATTATAGAAAGGTGGTAAACTATATGGCTATTATAGAAAGAGCCCTCTCGTTTCCGACTCGCACAACCACAATAAACATCGATTAAATGTATGACTTCTGTCTCTGGCAATCGAAAAAGGTCTTAGTTGTGTGAATATACTCACTTCAAATCGCTGTTTCCAGCATTTATTCAGTTATTCGCATTTTTCATACCTCATACAAAGCGAAATTTACGTGTACGAAAGAATCTCACACAGAATCGGAGGCTATCGGGCGTGGATTGTCGGTAATATTTGGCCGATAGCTGATCGCCAGCTCAAACTAATGTCGTGCACCATGACCATACACATTAGAAACTCCAACCATACAAAGTTCGTCCAATTGTGATCGTTCACCGATCTAAAAAAACACTTTTTTCTAATTCCATTGCCTTTCATTCATGATTCGCGTACTATCAGATTATGTCTTCCGGAATCCCGAAATGGGTTGAATGACATCATCACAGTTTAGATTTATCAGAGATGTTCTTACATAGACGCTTCGGTGCTTGTATTATGGAAGATGGTGCATTGATCCGGTTCCAGATAATGAACGTAATTAGACAAAAAAGTGTTTTTTATATCGGTGAATGATCACAACTGGACGAAGTTTGTATGGTTGGAGTTTCTAATGTATATGGTCATGGTGCACGACATTTGTTTGAGCTGGCGATCAGCTATTGGCCAAATATGACCGATAATCCACGCCGGACGGCCTCCGATTCTGTGTGAGATTCTTTCGTACACGCAAATTTCGCTTTCGATGGGGTATACAAAATGCGAATAACTCGATAACGGCTGGAAACAGCGATTTGAAGTGAGTATATTCACGCACCTAAGACCTTTTTCGATTGCCAGAGACACAAGTCTTAAAACTAATCGATGTGTATTGTGTTTGTGCGAGTCAGAAACAAGGGGGCTTTTCCCATAGTAACCGTAACTCTTACTAACCTTCTAGTAAAGGTACATACCCACTCAATAGGCACAAACTGTTCTTTATATGAATTAAATAAGTGTATAATTGTGTCACTATTTCACCAGTTCTAAACATTACGAGTGGCCGCAATACAGATATAATCATTTAGTAATATTTATTTTACTGATAGTGACGCGCGTTGGTATCGGGCTATTTTCATATGCAAATGAGGCATGGTATTATTTAATTATTTATACTAATTAAATGCGTTACATGAAAAAATAATATTTTCGACAGATTATAAAGTATGATAATTGCACATCGTAAAATAAATACAGAGTATAAATAGGAATGTCCAATAACATTTTAAAGAAACACGGTTATCGCCCCTGATATCAGTGTGGAAAGTTATTGTCTGATATAAAATGTATAATAATGCCAATCAATACGTGTGGTAATGGTGAATGAATGTTCATTTTGCCAGAATATGTCTCTGATGATGTCTCTGATATAAAGAACAGTTTGTGCCTGCTGAGTGGGTATGTACCTTTAACGTCATGTACAGTACGATACCAGGTGGGTGGGGTAATGGGATTTTTTTTAATAGGCATTTTTGTGGTGTCATAGGTCCGAGTCTTCCACCTGTGCGTTTCACTAAACATCGTACGATTGAAATGGTCGTAAGTGCAAAATGATGATAGCCTGTAACTTTCACATTTACAATGTTTTCTTGTAAACAATTATTGGATTTACATGTATTGAGCATAGGCTGCTTATGCAGCCTATGCTCAATAAATGTAAATCCATCAATTGGACTTTCCAGACGATCCTAAATTCGCACTTACGAACATCTTAGTCGTACGAAGTTTAGTGAAACGGGCCCCAGATTCCCCCAGTATATTTTTATAGGTAAATCAGAAAAGGCGAGACCCGAAGCTATAATCTCTTCCAATAAACTATTGTTGAATGTGTGTTTTAATTTATTTCAAGTGTAGATTAATGTCAATTATCGCACACGCCAACTATTAGACATATAGACATTAGACAATCATTGTAGGAGACGATTATAGTGTGCTGTCAAATGTTTTTGAACGTATCAATTATATATATTATGTATTTGTGTTGAAAATAAGAAACTATAAAATGATTTGGTAGCGTGATTTCGGTCCAATCATTGTAGGAGACGACGATACTATTATGCTGTCAAATGTTTTTGAACGTATCAATGTGCTGTAAATTATGTATTTGCGTTGAAAATAAGAAACTATAAAATGAAATACACTATCATTGAGCTTCTTTTATACATATTTCCTTACGTATTTTTCTAGTAGTAACATGCTTAAACAGCGGGAAAGTAATACTATTCCTTACGTTTTTTTCTCATTTCTCCACTAATCAGGCATTAAAATTGATGTTTTAGTGGGAAAATAAGAAAAAACACGACAAGATTCCCGTAGTAACCTGCTTAAACAACAGTTTCCATCAATGTTTGCTATTTCAAAAGTTGAAACAGAATATAAGGTTTTCACACCCCAAGGCTATGTTACTACTAATCAACCCACTGGAAAAAATCCTGTTTCCCACACACAAAAAGTGACAAGTTTTTATAAAAGTGGGGGAATCAGGGGCCCGTTTCACTAAACTTCGTACCACTAAATGTTCTTGTAAAAGTCGCGGGAATACTGGACGAATGCCGGAAGTTCAAATTTAGGATTATCTGGAAATTCCAATTGATGGATTTACATTTATTGAGCATAGGCTGCATATGCAGCCTATGCTCAATACATGTAAATCCACTAATTGTTTACAAGAAAATTTTGTCAATGTGATACTTACAGACTATCATAATTTTGCACTTACGAACATTTTAGTCGTACGAAGTTTAGTGAAACGGCCCCCAGGAAGACACCACTGAAGGAATAGTGTGGTTGGCATCGTGGCCATGTAAGTGCACACACGAACGAACACGACAGGTTGGAACCAACCTGTCGTTTTCGTTCGTGCGTGCACTTACACGCAGTCTAGGTCCTGATTTTGGAGTGTGGCTTAACGGTGCATGTATATCAGGATTTTTAGAGAAACAAAATATAAAAAATATAACGTGCTTTCACGGCCCTGTGTGAAGTCGTTTACTTGAAGATATATGACGATACTAGGACCGCTGAATTATTTTTTTTCAGGATTTTTGAAAAATTAATATAAAAAATATAGATGATATTCCATTGTACATGTTGAATAGCGGGAAATAATACACGAGTGTGCGTCGACTTCCACGTAAGCAACGAGTGAGCATAGCGAACGAGTTGCTTGCACGGATGCCGACGGACACGAGTGTATTATTTCCGCTAGTCAAACATGTACGATGGAATATCCTATGTATTACACTTCCACAGCGGATATATAGAGGATATTCATATTGTTGCAACGAATACGACATATATGTTCATCGAGTGGTGTGAAATGTCAACTTTTTTTTTCCGACCAGATATTTTGAAAAAAATATATTAAAATTTAAAAAACATTATTTTTAGATAATTATTGAAAATTGTGTGAAACCAAAAAAAGTGAACGCATTTTTTTTCGGCTCGATATTTTGAGAAAAAAAAACAGAATATGAATATAGATAGCGGAAGTAGTCGTATTCTCATCGGAAGTTGTTTATTTCATCGATGAGAACATATGACTTTTATTTACATCGTATAACTATGTATTTCATGGGTAGGTACATGTATATAATAAATATGCACATTTAGTTTATTTTTGAGATTATAATCAATGAATTGTGAAGTGCGCATGAATTATACAATGACGTATTTTCCCGCGTTTTGACGTTACGTTGTGTGACGTCAAATATGACGTCATGTAAACTTTTTGAAATCCAAATTATGCAGCTGTTTCTATGAACCAGATATATTTGAGTGCATGTTTGGAATGTGTTCAATCAGATTAACATTCTAGATTAGTCGAGACCATTTCCAAATTTTCAAATAACTTTATATTGACTGTAATACAAAATAAACATATTGCATGGTAGCTCGTCCTTTCCAAGAAAACATGCGCGCAATTACCAGTGTTCTCTTCACGGTGTATTATTGGTAAGGAGTTGATTACGGGTTTTCTCTCACAGCGAAACCCGTGCAAATAATTTGCAAGAGTGTAATAAAAAAATGTATTTTCATCATGTCCCTGTGTAAAGTGTTTAATTGAAGATATTTGACAATAATAGGACTGCTGGATTATTTTAATTTTCACCTATATCGGTACATAAGTATCAGATTTTCTATCTGTAGCCTATTTCATCAACATTGCAAAGTATACTTTAGTAGCAAAGTATACTTTGAGGGAGAAATTTTCAATTTTATGATAAATTTATTCATTTTTATTATACTGAATTTATTACATTATCACAGTCAATTTGGCTGTGATAATGTAATAAATTCAGTATAATAATGCATTTGTTAGTTCTATATGAAATAATGCATTCCTGGAAAAATAAATGATTACTCCCTCAAAGTATACTTTGCTAGTAAAGTATAACTTTGCAATGTTGATGAAATAGGCTACTGGTTGAACGCAACAAGATAGGAAATCCGATATGTACATGTATGTACCACTATTTGGGTGAAAATAGAAACAACCCAGCGGTTCTCGTATCGTCGTATATATATTAAACCATTTTACACAGAGCCATGATCAAAATACGTTTTATTTGTTTCAGTATTTTTTTATGAAATCCATATGAAATCCTGGTATGCCCCTTTATGAACTGGAGCTTCTAGTCTGTGACTGTGAATTCAGAAATGGGAGCTTACGGCATTCATGCCCAGCCTAGTTATAGTAAGTAGTTTTGTGAATTTTGTTTAACCCTTTCAACCCTAAGTAACCAAGGTCTATAAATACATTAAATATACCTAACAGTATTAATAATAAGTGGGAAAAAAACAGTTGTAAAAACTGATTTGTTCCCACTTATTGATACTTTTAGGTATATTTAATGTATTTATAGACCTTGGTACGTGACTTCAACTTGTGATTTTGGCTTAATAATGTGACGTACTTCATGTGTGGCTAGTGTACCTCTTGTCGTTTGACTGTGGTGAGGTTTATGCCACTGGTAGCTAGTCTAGATGTGATCAGTGAATGGAGAAATGGTGCTCAGGGCATTTGTGGCCGGTGTAGCTCCAGGGAGCCGTTTCCCTAAACTATGTACGACTAAAATGTTCAAAAAGTGCAATTTCAGGATCGTTTGACAGATTGACAGTCTATGCTCAATAAATGTAAATCCATTAATTGTTTACAAGAAAACATTGTTAATGTAAAATTGTGCACTTACGAACATTTTAGTCGTACGAAGTTTAGTGAAACGGCCCCCTGGATCGTGAACATAGCTGGAGAAGTGTGCTTTATGGCATTGGTAGCTAGCTAGTCAATCTCTATATAAGTGACTGTGGTGGTGGGGCTGTGACATTACTTTTTGTGGTCATACTGGCTCTGTGCATATGGATGGAGAATTGGAGCTTCCATGTATGGTGTATCATGTGTGGCCAATCTAGCGCATGCTGTGTAAAAGTGTCGGAGTAATTATAATCGCCAGTATAATAATTCTGCATACTTTCAATCATCAAATATATGCAGTCGTTAATTCTATATGAAATAATGCATTTCAGGAAAAATAAATTATTACTCCCTCAAAGTATGCTTTGCTACAAAAGTAAACTGCAATGTTGGTGAAATCGGCTACTGATGTCGTTTATGGAAATAATTATTTTTTCTGTTTCACGTAGGTCCATGTAATTGTATTCCATGTACTATTGAATGGGTATAATTCATCAATGTTTTGTGGTTATTAAAATAAATCAGGAAGTTCAGAACTACGCCCAGTAATTGAATCCATAGCCGGAAACCAATCATCACATCACCTTTTATGCCCCGGTTACCGCATTGTGAGGTGAGCATTACATATAGTGCTACAAGCTACAAGCGTCCGTGTGTCCACCCGTCTGTACGCCACTGACTTCACATTTCTCATTACAATTACACGGATGGCTTTTGACTGATTGGGGTATTACTTCTTTCAACAGTGGGTGGCAGGTGGGTGCAAGAGATGGGTAATTTAACGATCGGGGTTCATCCTTACCGGAAATCCGACTGGAGACCTGGTTTGGCCCTCACATTCGTCTTTGGCATTTTGTATGTGACAGTTGAATCTGGTTGTACCCCTTATGCGAGTATTACGATTATTCGTAATCCTATTTTAGCGGAAGGGGCCAAGTGACTTGGTGTGGTATGGACCTGGCACCAGGTCAGGTTATTCTAATTTCAGGGCTGAATATATTTTTTCTCGATGTAAATATTCCGTTCTGATTTTGGGATTTTCCCCCCAATGCAGCAGGTTAAAACGGGATCGAACCCGTTTGTCCAGCCTTACACGACGTTAGCTGTTGATAGACCGTTAAACATCAATAAACAAACAAACAAACAAACAAACTTCTTTCAACAACAAGCTCATGTATGAACTAGAAATGTGGCCTGTTGGCACACAAATGCCCCCGCTGGCAGCCAAAGAAAACGAGACATATTTGATTATAAGCCATTTACCCGAGCTTTAAGGTTTCGAACGCACCAAGTCTGTGACCTTGACCCTGGGCTTAGCGGAGACGGGACGAATATGGATTTGCCACAGGGTGGCAGAGGACCATTGGAGCAATGCGTGTGTGAAATGTGAAGCAGATCCGAGCAAGGAAACAGAACTTATAATACATTTACCCGAGCGTTAAGGTTTCGGGACGTACGGACGACGGACGGACGGACGGACGTACGGACGCCGGTAACACTATATGCCCCCCTTACCATTCGGTGGCGGTGGCATAATAAAATGTGCTACTAATCTTATTACTATATTACTATATATATATATATATATATATATATATAGTAATATAGTAATAAGATTAGCTAGCCCAAACCATGAAGTAATAGGATTAGTACTAATCGTATTACTCTTTAATTAAATTACCATTTGCATGCTCCCAACCTGCCACCCTTGAATGAGAAACAAATCAATACGCTCCTTTCGTCGTGGTGGATTACATGGTATATGTGAAACCTCTATAAGCTGGACATCCCGAGGATTCACTAATTCAGGAACATTCCGCACTTCAAGATTAACATGGTTGCATGATTTGCAATCATGAACAAATTAGCACAGTTCTATTTCTCAGTGTCCTGTTTCAAGCAGACTTGTGTATTGCATGCGTCTGGTTCGGGTTGCTTCTCAAAAAACATAAACAAAATCAACACCGTTAAACTGCGTCATCTGAATCGATCATTTAGGTCGTTTGTGTCGTCAAATCAAGAAATACTTTTTGTTAAACTATTTTCACACTCTAAAATACAAAACATTAGCCAAGTCAATGACAAAACCATGCCAGAAATATTCAGAGCTCCAGATAAGGTGCGTATGGGCGTATGTTATGCGCTTATTGTAGCATAATACGCATTGATTATCAAAAGTGGGAGTACAAAATACTCACAGCAATGTGAAAATACGCATTGATTTTCAAATTGGGTAGTGAAAATACTATACTAATGTTGAAAATTTACTTAGTTGAGTTGCAAAAAGCAAATTGTTCAGTACAAATAAATGAATTTTTAATTTTGTTTAATTTTTTATCATTTGTTCCCTATTTAATAAGGAAGAAAATCAATAATACATTTGTAAACGTAAAATAAGCATTGACTTTGAAATATGAGGGTATAATACTCTTTAGATGTACAGTAGCGCTTTTCTGCAGGTCAGCTATACGTACTATACCAATACTATACGTATACTATACCAATACGATATGTTTTCTATACGATATGCATATAATATAAACGCACGGTATGTTTGTACCGTACATACCAACCAATATCGTATAGATATACCATTCAAATCGTACGTTTATACGATTTGTATACATGTGTATAATTCTGGTACATTTGTATCGTACAAACATACCAGTTTACGGTATATTCATACCATATCCGTACGGATATATCGTATATACGAACGGATATCGTATGTTTCTATAATATTCGTATAGTACGTTTGTACTATACGATGATACGGTACTAACATACCAATATTATTTGATCATACGATATGCTCATTAAATATACCAATACTATACGATTACGATATGTATACGATATTAGTATATACAAATAGGTATAGGAGCAGAAAAGCGCTACTGTATACAAACCTTATCTGGAGCTCTGAGTATCGAAATTCTACCCGTTGGCAACAGTTAAGGCATATATATAACCTGGGCCCCGTTTCACTAAACTTCGTACAACTAAAATATTCGTAAGTGCAAATTAGGATCGTCTGTATGTTTCAATTGATGGAGTTTTGAATTGACGAAGTTTAGTGAAACGGCCCCCTGGTTGCTAGGTCAGGCCTAATGGGAATGTGTAACACTGCACGCTGTCTGTTGTTTAGGTTTTGCGTAATGGCGGCGCCCATGGGTTGTGAGGTAAATCTTATTTTTCATCAATACGATTGTGGTTTCTTCCTTTTAACATGTTTAATGATGAAAATGTTCCGACCGTTGATACTACGAATCAGACCATACGAACTTTAGCAGGATTACTTCTGTAGGTTGTCTAAACATTCTGTAGAGAAAGTTCGGAATTAATGACCAATGCTAAACTTGGAAAACGTGTAACACACAGTCTAAATATAGCTCAGATGATGTTTCATATATCCAACCTGTAGAGTTTCGCTTCATGCACAGTAATCTACGGAAGCCCATTAGGGCCACTGGGCCACTTCACTTTTTTTTTTATCTTTTCTTGAATTTTCAAGATGTTTTCTTGAATTTTCAAGATGTTTTCTTGAATTTTTCAATTTCTTTTCTTGAATTTTCAAGATCTTTTCTTGAAAATTCAAGAAAAGATCTTAAAAATTCAAGAAAAGAACTTGAAAATTCAAGATTTCAAGATCTTTTCTTGAATTTTCAAGTTATTTTCTTGAATTTTCAAGAAAAGAACTTGAAAATTCAAGAAAACATCTTGAATAAATGGAAATTAACAAAAAGTGAAGTGGCCCTAATGGGCTTCCGTAGTAAACGACATACATAAATCAATTGCACCATTTTTTTCGTCACATTCTCAGAAGCATGCGGTATATTCAAGTAAATATCGCCAGGAACCGTAATAAGCAGGTTTCGTGAAACAGAGAGCAGTCATTATAACGAATAAATATCTTGCTATAACTACTAGGTGTCTCAATTATAGTTACTAACGAATATCTTTTGAGACAAAAACAAACTCCATTTCAATTTTAATCCTAATAGGCTTTCGAAAATTTGGGCGTACTGGCGTAATTTGATTTTATCTGAATCTAAATCGAAGAGCGGTCGCTATTCTAGGATAGGTGATACGTTGATTAGGAATTATTTCGTTCCTAATGTCCCATAAACTGTAATCGACGCCAATTATAGCATAATTCCATTTTTTGCCACCCTATCTTCAGTTGCAAATTATTGGCAATCGTTGACTTTTATCTTCGAAACACGACAACCAACCGGGAAGAAGTTTCCTATTAAAATTGTGCAGATGTCTTCAACAAAATGTGTAAATGTTTTATTCCACCAGTGTAGCCTTAAACTATAGGCAACTACTAGTTGTTCCACATTTACATGCCGACTTGCTGTTGGCATCACATCCCCAAAATATCCAACCGTACATACTTTTTCGAAAATAAAAGTCAACCTCCCCCAAAAACATAGTTGACGAAATTTAGTCAAATATTGAGTTTATATGAAAAAACAACAACAATTTCTATGGGATATTAACAGGGGTGGAGGGGGGAAGGGGGGAAGGGGGAAGGGGGGGCTAAAATAGCCAAGTGTTGGCAATATATTTATTAGACTGTTACAGCATTTTCACATAAGTATGCAATACATACATTCATAATAGTAATTTGCATCAGACTGAAAGCAAACACGTGTTGAAATCCGCTCCGAATACGGCATGTGCCGATGGATCAGATCCAAATGGGCCAATTTCAATATTGAGCTCCTTTCCCATTACATTGTAGGTTTTGTTTGTTTATTGGGGTCTAATGGCCTATCAACAGCTAATGTCATTTAAGGCCGGGTCAATGGGTTTAGTACTAAATCCCATATATTACCTGTACACGTACATGTTCAAGTACATGTACAAATGCGGGGAAAATCCCAAAATCAGAACTGAATATTTACAATAAAAAAACTATAAATTCAGCCCTGAAATCAGAATAATCCTGATCTGATGCCAGGTACCTGAGGGCCAAACCAGACAAATCGTGATTCCTATAAGGAGGAACCCGTACCGTTAATTTACGCTTTCACGTTCGATCGACCGAGCACCCACTACATTATAGGTGAACGTATTCTTGTTTTGTAAGTTGTGATGCTATTTTGAGATGGGGAAATTGACACAGGGCGTACATACACTAGGCACGATTCTGGATACCTTACCTTCTGTTTACTTAAGACCAGCGTAGCCCCAGATCAGCCTGCGCGTCCGCGCAGTCTGATCAGGGTCTACACTGTTCGTCATTCAGTTGCTGAAATAGGTAGGTACCGGCAGCAAAACGGTAACATTCTAATCATACCATTGAATGTACAGAGGATACAATTGTAGGGGCGTGGTCAGTGAGGAGAGGGAGGGGTGTAAAGAGATGTTTGGTCGGGGGTGTATTTTTACTTTAACTTACGATTTTCTGAGAGAAATGATAAAATATGCGAAAATTATTGCTTTAAAATGATAATACATGTACATCTAATCGAGGACATTGACTATAAATCAATCTTTTTTCCAGACATCTTTCCCACACCCATTCACAAAATCGATCCACAATTCACACTCGACAAGAAAAGAGAAAGTGAACGGGTTTAACGTTGACCGAGGAATGCATATGTGAACTGCATTTGTATCAAGAAGTTCCGAGACTATGATATGAAACAGAAGTAGAAGACATTTCCCACTAGTAATAAGTTTGAACGTTATGACGGACGCGTGGACAACCAGAATCCAGTATACAACCGTGGGCGGAGTTGGGGGTGGTG
Source organism: Conchocele bisecta (assembly GCA_029237695.1). NCBI lineage: Eukaryota > Metazoa > Mollusca > Bivalvia > Lucinida > Thyasiridae > Conchocele > Conchocele bisecta. The sequence goes on from CM055278.1 coordinate 52,292,644, forward strand.
GGCGGTAGTGTATGTAAACCAGAGCAATGAAGGCGAGTGGAAATGTAGTGCTTGTAACAAAAGACAAATATTGTATAACTACAACCGAGGTCAGAAATATACATGCATTCCGTAGCATTCGTAAATCAGTTTGAACTATTGGTAATTAAAATTGAACAGACAGGTCAAATATTTACTCAGAATAATGCTGAACTTAGAACAGTAGAACAGCTTAACTTAGAATACTGGAAACGAGGCTAGTATGCTATACAATTATAATGAACATAGTTAAATAAGAACGCTCGCAAAGTTTGGCTTAGAAAACTCCTTAAACTAATATTTAACTGGTATGTAACTCGTAAACGAAAATTTTTGAATTGGAAAGTTCTAAACTAAATAAAGCTAATATTTGTGAACTCTATAGACCGAAGTATGTATTACATACACGTGTATATATGTTTGTGAAAGATTAGTGCCAGACTTACCTAGAAATTCGTGCAACATGCTAAACGGCCAGACGATAAGACACACCAATAGGTCGGTAATGGCGAGCGACAACAGGAAGTAGTTCGTCACGCTCTGAAGACGCTTCTCCATGGAAACTGCCATTATCACCAGGATGTTTCCCGCCACCCCGAACACGACGATCGGTAGTGGCGACAATAGGACCCAGTTGTACGCGAAGTCGATCTCACCTTCGCCTTTCAAGGTCGTATTTGAGGTCAGTGAACCGGATGTTGACGTATCCATGGATACGTGTGGACGGGTTTACAGTTGCTAAGCAGCGGCTGTTTACTTGAATCACTACAACGATGCCGACTGAAGAACTAGACTCGTATATGTATGTGTTCCTTGCCGCTTGTACTCGATCGGTTGCATTTAAAGTCATTCATTGTTCAAGTTTGTTTATTGTGAAAGATTTATACATTTCACTCGATCATATTGGCAGAGCTCGTTCCATTGAGACGATTCAATTATTGGCCGGAATTCTCGCTTCAACTGACGCAGAATCACACTACTAAACAAACAGCGATCGTTAATTGAAAATTTAAAGCAGCTATGCCAACATAATTACCAATTTTTCAGACTTTATTGTTAATTAGCTGTGGGAACTATGAATCCAATGATCGTATGAACTGGTTTAATTCGTTGCACTTGTCATCGGAAGCACACTTTCCACGTATCATAGACCGGCGAAAATCTGAAATGGATAACAAAACAAAGAAGCTCAATTGATGTGTGTATAGTTTTGATCGATTGAATTAAGAAATAAATACGGTTCATGAGATATTTAAATTAAGAGATGAATAGCTGGTGGAAGGAAAATGAAACAAATTTACAAGTCCTATGATTTGCTAAAAATACCAGATAAACATCAAATGCGTCATTTTGCTGAAAACGGATCGGGGATTTTTACGTTATTATGTCATGACGTCACATACGTAGTCATTATTTTGAGTTATGTCACTAAACGTCCTTTGGATGTAATTCCATTGCATACACATTACACAGTTCACATAAATATTCAAACTGGTTGTGTAGGTATCACAATTGAAGAGGTCAGTGGAAGAAGGGGGCTAAGTCAATAAGAGATTTAGCCCCCTTCTCCCACTGACCCCTTCATATGACGAATGTTGCCCTAATGTCTAGACACCATGCACCTGGTGGATGGAGCTTGAAACAAATTGAAATCATTTGGCTTCAATTTGTATCCAGCTCCAATCACCAGGGGCCGTTTCACTAAACTTCGTACGACTCAAATGTTCGTAAGTGCAGGTTTAGAATAGTCTGTAAATTTCAATTGATGGCTTTACATTTATTGAGCACATGCTGCATATGCTCAATAAATGTAAATCCAATAATTGTTTACAAGAAATCATTGTTAATGTGAAATTTACAGACTATCATAAGTTTGCACTTACGAACATTTTAGTCGTAGGAAGTTTAGTGAAACGGGCCCCAGGGGCCGTTTCACTAAACTTCGTACGACTAAAATATTCGTAAGTGCAATTTAGGATCCTCCATGTTCAAGTACATGTACAAAATAAATGGGGGGGGGGGGGGGTCCCAAAATCAGAACTGAATATTTACAATAAAAAAATATATATTCAGCATTGAAATCAGAATAATTCTGATCTAATGTCAGGTCCTCGCCACAAAATAATAACTTGACCCCCTCCCAAAACAGTATGATTGATTAGTAATAATCTTACTACTTTTATAATGGGCAATAACCCAATTCAACTCGCAGGTAACAAAAGAACCAAAGATAAAAACGTACCTGAAGGCCAAACCAGGCATATCGTGATTGCTATAAGGAGGAACCCCTATCGTTAACTTAAGCTGTCGCGCTGTTTCATGACTGTATTATGCACTAGTCATTGATATACCTTGCCGGTGGCCCATTTTGTAACGCATGCGCAAACGTACACACAATCGCACGACCACATGATTACAGAATAAATTGTAATCTTAGAGAAGATAGCGAAAATCACTTTACCTAGAACATGCTGTTTTTATACATTTCTGGTATTGCTTTGAATTTCAAATCTCTGCACGATATCAATACGTTTCTTGTGACTTTGCCTGGGGAAATTGGGCTAATGGGATTTGTGATCATTGAAGTTAATGATCTAATAGCGATCAATATTCCTTGTTAGAAACATGACGGGTGTTTCATTGATGGAATGGCGAGCAGTGCCGATCCTGATCAGACTGTGCATCCGGCTGATCTGTATCTACACCGTTCGCACAACCCATAAGCCGCATTTCTCCAGTCACAGCCATTTTACAGACGGTCTGTGTATCTATAAATAAATGTTAGCACGTCGATTTCACTGCGCGTGTGTGAAATGTACATCACGCTCATCTGTTACATGTAGTCGCGGTCAGTAACTGTGCAAAGATCGTACTGTCCGTCCGTAGCAAACGGAGAGGACGAGAGTTTTACAGAGTTACTGCTCGCAACTACATTTGTAGTGCACCATGTTACGTTCTCTTCGAACGAGTTAACCCACTTATTTCACTGATAATTAAGTATATAGCGTTAACTGTATTGTAATTTTGGAATTTGCGGCGGAAATCAGAAACGCGTCGCCATGAGCCTAGTTGGAAAATAGTACCGGAGTGCAAGATGGTTGCGCAGGTCATACCGGACGGATCACACACATATTTTTCTACAAAGAAAATAATTCCAATAAAATCACAAGATATTAGCAATTTTTGGATGAATGTGTATCGATTTATGTTGCTGATTTCATTATTGTTCAATAATAAAAGCAATACATGCTACTGTATTCAGTGGAAATTGGAAGTAAACGCATCAAAAACCAAAATTATGATTTTCAAAAAACGTAAATCATCAAAAAAGATAGCCTTTACATATAACGATAACACAATTGAAATTGTAGACCACTTTACATATTTGGGAAATGTTTTTTCACAAAACGGAACTTTTCATAAGACTAAGAAACATTTGATTGACCAAGCATCCAAAGCTCTTTTCGGCCTATTTAGAAAGATTAACAACTTGTCAACTCCAGTAGACTGTCAGCTTAAGTTATTTGATCAATGTATCACTCCAATTCTCTGCTATGCCTGTGAAATCTGGGGATTTGAAAACATTTCGGCTATAGAAACAATTCATTTGAAATTTTGTAAAACTGTTTTGGGGGTAAAGAAATCCACACCAAATTTCATGGTTTATGGAGAACTCGGCAAATTTCCGCTTATTATTGACATTAAATGTAGAATTATTTCGTTTTGGGCAAAATTAGTTTCAGGGAAGCAGAGTAAATTATTGTTTCTTATGTATAAGTTATTATATACACAACATGAAGCAAATGTGACTCATTTCCGATGGATTCAGAATGTTAAATCTATTTTAACTGAAATTGGAGTTCCTGGCGTATGGCTTAGCCAGAACGATGTTAATGCTATCTGGCTGAGCCACTACGCCAGGACTCCGCTTCAGAACCAGTTTATTCAGTCATGGCTCACCAGCATCGATTCATCTTCACGTGGAATTACGTATAGAATCTTTAAAACAGAGTTTGGATTAGAAACATATTTAATTAATCTCACGGAAAGGTTAAGAAAAACATTGACCAGATTTCGAACTTGTAATCATAGACTGGCGGTCGAAACTGGTAGATGGACAGGTGTGCCGAGAGCAAGCAGGGTCTGCAACAAATGTAGCGCTGGTGCTCTCGGTGACGAGTTTCATTTCCTTTTCGAGTGCCGCTTCTATGATGAAGTTCGAAAACGGTATATCAAGCCATTTTATTTTAGAAGACCAAATATTTTAAAATTCGCACAGCTATTTGAGAAAAAATCTGGAAAGCAATTAAGAAATTTAGCTATTTTTATAAGAAATGCTTTATGGTTATAATGACTAGTGAGCTTATACATATGCATTTTGTATTTTTACCCATCGTTGTATTATGTAATCTATTGTATACCTCGTGTGTCACGTATGTGGCTTAGAGTGAATAAAATGTATTGTATATATTAGAATTATAATTACCATTTGAGATGCGACTTTCTGTTTTGTGTGAACGATCTATTACTGCCAACACTTAGGCCTACGACATTGATCAACGGCGAGATAGTTGCAATAATCTAGCCGGACACTGCGGACCATGCAGCTGTCGGACCAGTTTCCTATTTCACCAACATTGCAAAGTAGACAGTTTCCTATTTCACCAACATTGCAAAGTAGACAGTTTCCTATTTCACCAACATTGCAAAGTATACAGTTTCCTATTTCACCAACATTGCAAAGTATACAGTTTCCTATTTCACCAACATTGCAAAGTAGACAGTTTCCTATTTCACCAACATTGCAAAGTAGACAGTTTCCTATTTCACCAACATTGCAAAGTAGACAGTTTCCTATTTCACCAACACATTGCAAAGTAGACAGTTTCCTATTTCACCAACATTGCAAAGTAGACACTTTCCTATTTCACCAACATTGCAAAGTAGACAGTTTCCTATTTCACCAACATTGCAAAGTATACTTTTCCAGCAAATTATACTTTGAGGGAGTAATCATTTATTTTTCCCGAAATACATTATTTCATATAGAACTAACAACTGCATATATGTCATGATTAAAAGTATGCAGAATTATTATACTGAATTTATTACATTATCACAGCCAAATTGGCTGTGATAATGTAATAAATTCAGTATAATAAAAATTAATAAATTTATCCTAAAATTTTAAATTTCTCCCTCAAAGTATACTTTGCTAGAAAAGTATACTTTGCAATGTTGGTGAAATAGGCTACTGTAAATGCTTGTTAGCGACGACTGAGGCTGTGCCATTGTATGAGACACGTCATGTGATTTTGTACCTTCGGACATCCTAAAATTGAAAATTTCTCCGTCAAAGTATACTTTGCTAGAAAAGTATACGTTGTAATTTTGATGAAATCTGCTACAGGTCACCAGGACGTTTCAGATGCAAGCCAGCTGTGTCGTTGACAATAATAACAGAATACCACTTTTTATGTGAGTGGTTGGTCATTTGGTGGCAGAGTAAATTGATGCACCTCGATCTGATTATTGGCGTGGGAATATATTCATCGTATGTGGGTGAAGTGCCCCAGGGTGTATATTGAGATAATGTGAGATAATGTGAGATAATGTGTAATGTGAGATAATGCGACTCGATTCGGCTTATATTTAAGGGTGGGAATTGGTTCGAACATCTTCCATGCACTTATTTAATTCCTATAAAGAACAGTTTGTGCCTCCTTAGTGGGCATGCACCTTTAACCCTTTCACCCCTAAGTTACTGAAATGGATTTTGATATGTTAAGTTTGCAACAAATCCAAGCGTCATAACATGGTTTTCAGACTAGTCCATTTATGAAAAGGGGGTATTTTTTGTTCTCAAAAATATGACAATTACTTTCAAACAGTGCAGATCCTGCTGAGCCGGCGGCTCATCTGGATCTGCACTGTTTGCATAAACCGATATAGCGGGCTTTCGGGTTCAAACGGTTCAAAGCACATGCGTGACGTCGAATATTATCCTCTACGGATCTATATTTCACAAGTTGTTCCGTGTCTAAACTATCATCGTGCAAACACTGAAACCATACGTAGTATTATTTAGTAATTTAGGTTGAAATTACATTCCGTGTGTAATTTCAACATCTGACTGGAATCTGTTGTTTTAGTGTAATGCAATATCAACTCAGTGCATACCATCAGCCAACAACGAGGTGCTCTGACAATATTTGTTTGGTAAATGATATACTAAGTTACCAACCTTCGATGACCCTTAGCATGCGATAAAGAAAAACTATCATCTGCTGATGTTTCATATTTTGTATTCTTTATTAATAAAAACTTGCTTTGGCAGTTTAAAAGTTACGAGTGCCCACTATTCAGATATAACTAGATTGGTCAGTAAGCGAGGCTTACGGAATATACCCCCCGCGTGGGCCCAGGTACCCCTAAAATATGTACAAATTTCCAAGTGTGTGGGCTTATGACCTTGACTCTGGGATTAGCGCGAGCGGCATGAACGTGAATTTGTCACAGGGTGGTAGAGGTCCATTGGAGCAATGAGTGTGTGAAATGTGAAGCAGATCCGAGCAAGGAAATAGAAGTTATAACCGATTTCTCTGATGTTAAGTTTTGTAAAGAGACTACCGTATAACCTCGAATTAACGCCCCCGGAGGCGTTACATTTTACAAAAGGGGGGGGGGGGGAGGGGGGCGTTTATTAGCCAGTAAAAAAAAAAAAAAAAAGAAAAAAAAAGAAAAAAAAATTACCAAAGACTGCCAATTTCAAACAGAAATAAGGATTTAAGGATTATTTGTGTTTGAAATTGGCGGTCATTGGTAAAATTATTATTATTATTTTTAATTTTTTATTGTGGGGGGCGTTTATTAGCCAGTAAAAAAAGAAAAAAAGTAAAAAAAAAAAAAAGAAAAAAAAAAAGAAAAATTACCAAGGACCGTCAATTTCAAACACAAATAAGGATTTAAGGATTATTTGTGTTTGAAATTGGCGGTCATTGGTAAAAAAAAAAATATATTTGGGGGGGGGGGGGGGGGTGGGGGGGGTTTGGGGGGGGGGGGGGGGGGGGGTGGGGGGGGGGTTTATTAGCCAGTAAAAAAGAAAAAAAAAAAAAGAAAAAAATTTGTTTTTTACCAAGGACCGCCAATTTCAAACACAAATAAGGATTTTTTTTTGTTTTTTTTTATTTGGGGGGGGGGGGGGGGGGGCTGGGGGGGGGGGGGGGGGGCGTTTATTAGGAGGGGTGCGTTAAGCCAAGGTTATACGGTATGTATGTGACGTTGACCTCGAGATCAGCGGGGATTTGTCACAGCATATGAAATATTAAGTATTTTCCATGAAAGAAATAGAAGTTATAACATATTTCTCTGATGTTAAGTTTTGTAAAGAGACTAAGTATGTGACCTTGACCTTGGGAGCAGCGGGGGTGTTGGACACTCGTAGATTTGTGACAGCATGATAGTACAACCTTAGAGGAATGCACAAGTGAAATAATAAGAATTTTCAATGAAGGAAATAGAAGTTATAACTTATTTCTCTGATGTTAAGTTTTTGTAAAGAGTATTTGACCTTGACATTGGGATCAGCGGGGGTTGGACGGTCATGGATTTTGCACAGCATGGTAGTAGAGCCTTACAGGAATGCATGTGTGAAATATTAAGCATTTTAGATGAAGGAAATAGAAGTTATAACAATATTTCTCTGATGTTAAGTTTTGTAAAGAGACTAAGTATTTGACCTTGACCTTGGGATCTGCGGGGGTTGGACGGTCGTGGATTTGGCACAGCATGGTAGTAGAGCCTTACAGGAATGCATGTGTGAAATATTAAGCATTTTAGATGAAGGAAATAGAAGTTATAACAATATTTCTCTGATGTTAATGTTTTGTAAAGAGTATTTGACCTTGACATTGGGATCAGCGGGGGTTGTTGGACGGTGATGGATTTTGCACAGCATGGTAGTAGAGCCTTACAGGAATGCATGTGTGAAATATTAAGCATTTTAGATGAAGGAAATAGAAGTTATAACAATATTTCTCTGATGTTAAGTTTTGTAAAGAGACTAAGTATTTGACCTTGACCTTGGGATCTGCGGGGGTTGGACGGTCGTGGATTTGGCACAGCATGGTAGTAGGGCCTTACAGGAAGGCATGTGTGAAATATTAAGCATTTTAGATGAAGGAAATAGAAGTTATAACAATATTTCTCTGATGTTAAGTTTTGTAAAGAGACTAAGTATTTGACCTTGACCTTGGGATCTGCGGGGGTTGGACGGTCGTGGATTTGGCACAGCATGGTAGTAGAGCCTTACAGGAATGCATGTGTGAAATATTAAGCATTTTAGATGAAGGAAATAGAAGTTATAAGAATATTTCTCTGATGTTAAGTTTACGGACTAAGTAATTGACCTTGACCTTGGGATCTGCGGGGGTTGGACGGTCGTGGATTTGGCACAGCATGGTAGTAGAGCCTTACAGGAATGCATGTGTGAAATATCAAGCATTTTAGATGAAGGAAATAGAAGTTATAACAATATTTCTCTGATGTTAAGTTTATCCGGACGGACGGACGGACGCACGGACGTTCTCGCGAATGGATACTTATGTGACCATTTGTTCTTTAAAAAGGTGTCACATAAACGGAATAAGTGTCACATAAATAAATTATTCGTTAGTTTTTTCTATTAGTTATGTTACTAACCCTAACCTTTAACAAGTCCATCCCTATGTGACATAGTCACGTAACTGCCAATTCGTGTGCCCGGACGGACGGACGGACGGACGGACGGACAACCTGACTCCAGTATACCCCCCCTCAACTCGTTGCGGGGGGTATAATAATTTAGTAATATTTATTTTACTGATAGCAACTCGCTGTGGTATCTGGCTATGTTAAGATGCAAATGAGGTACTCTTGTTTAATTATTCATACTAATTAAATGTGTCGCCTGAAAAAATAATACTTTCGACAAATTATAAAGTATGACCATTGCACATAACAAAATAAATAGAAAGAATAAATAGCAATGTCCGTTAACATTTTAATGAAACACGGTTATTGCTCCTGATATCACTGTGTAAATTTACGTCTAATATCAGTGTATAATAATGCCAATCAATACGTGGGGTAATGGTGAATGAGTGGGGATGTACCTTTAATGCAGCAATGTAATGATTAAAGAAACCAGCACGTGCTTATGTTTTTCATAAATGTATGCTTCATCGAATAACGAAATGTAATTCTCCAGTTATAATCTACATTGCGAGCAATTGCTCAGTTTGCCTACTTCTGACGTCATTTCCGAACAATACCGACTTTTCTCACGGCGACACACGAAAACCATGTAGTGTTCAATGTCATTTACCAGTTTGGATTCGATCCAATAGTCACACATGTTGCACATATGACTGACAAAGTTTACCGAGTGATTTTTTATTTATTTTTTATCTGAAATGAATTCCAACTTTCAACACCCACTTGCGAAGAATGTTACATTTGCTTCACATTCGTACATATTCAAATATCAACAGGGCTCAAAATATGGGACACTGTTGACGAAACGACATATGTGGCCAGCATAGCACCTGCCGACCAGCATGTGCACCCGCACAGTCTGATCAGGATCTACACTCTTCGCTGTAAATTCACAGAAATGCGTGTATATGAAGTCTTACAAACAGTAAATGTGTAGGTCACGTTCAAACTGTATGAATGAACAAGAAGATTTAAAGGCAAATGTTGCGCATGTCCTAATGCCATTTGCGACAGCAGATGGCGCAAATTTTGAAATCAACATTAAAGTTAGAACACTCACCTCCGCCTGTCAATCAACGTCGTGTGAATGTTGTCTATTAAATGTCACAGGGGCATTATGTATGTTGGTCCACATGGTGGATCCTGAAAAAACAGAAAACAACAGCATTAATCATGTGATTGGTATCCCCTCGCCGATAGTCAAGAGGGGATATAGAGAATAGTAGGTTAGTGCCGTGAATGGGAAAAAATATCCGGCAAGGCTCAAGAATTTCTTTATTTCTCATCAGAAGTATATGTTGTGACCACTCATTTGAACCGGCTCGCCGAGCCGGTTCAAATGAGTGGTCACAACATATACTTTGGTTCCGAAATAAGGAAAATAGATAGAGAATAGTAGGTTAGTGCCGTGAATGGGAAAAAATATCTGGCAAGGCTCAGGAAACGGGATGGGCGAGGCTCTGCCGAGCACATCCCGTTTCCGTGCCGCGCCAGATACTTTTTCCCATTCGCGGCACTAACCTACTATTCTATTTATCCCGTCAACACCTACAAATGGCTGTAAAAAACAAAAAATGTATTGACTGAATATTAAAAATGTTTCACGGCACCGTGTTTCACGGCATGCACATACGCACCGTGTTGACGGGATAAATAGCATTAGTCCATGTGCATGCGTACGTACGTTAGTAATACCTTTGATTTTTCAAAAACTTATGAACCGCTACACCGATGTTGATAATGTTTCGCCACAATGTGTGTCTAGGGATGGTGATTTGTTTTGCACATGACCCACGTCCGACCGCACAAGGTCAATGTCACAGAGGACGTATGTTCACCTTGTTTGTAAGGCTTTGTAAGGCTTTGTAAGGCAAATGTGTTAAAGTTTGGGTTTTTATTATTATTATTATCAAGGCTGCCAGCGAGGGGATTTGCTTCGTAATAACGATGTCCTTGTTACGCGCCTGCATTATTATTGCCGAGATGCAACGTTCCTGAACATCTATTGGCAAAATCATCTCGCAATCAAGCAGTTTGATTGGCTGAGCGTGAACTGTAGCTCAGCTCAGGCTCAGCCAATAAAGCTGCTTGATTGCAAGAACAATATTCAAGTATGTTGGAATAAAAATAAATGCAAATATTGGCAAGATTGGCGCAAGCGATGGTGTAATAGAGAAATGGGACTTAGTTTCTTTGCAACCAACGCAGAACCTGACTGTCCCGTGCATCCATTAATCGCTTGATTTGTTGAAACATTAATTCATCGATGGATTGATTGTATATACACCACTGCCTGTGCTAATCTTGCCAATATATAGTTGCCAATCGTCTTCTTTCAAAATATACGAATATTGCTCTTGAAATAAAGCCGCTTGATTGGCTGAGCATGAGCTGTGCTACAGCTCAGGCTCAGTCAATCAAACTGCTTGATTGCGAGTTGAGATTGCGAGTAGATGTTCAGAAACGTTTGTGTCTAGGCAAGATTACGCAGGCGGTTGTGTATATACTGTTAGCGAAACGCCTATAACGTTTCTAACTAATAATAAAGATCGTCATCTTGACATAAATATTAGTCTGTTTCACGAAAGCTTCCCAAATTTTACGGCTATATAAACAATTCAAAAACAATATTTTTTTCGATAATATTAAATTAAAAGAAAACATAAGAATGAGCCTTCTTTTTATTTCGTGAAAATTGGTCAAATATTGATTTTATTACAAAAAATTGATTTTCTATGGGAATTTAACATGGGGGGAAAGGAGGTAAAGAAGCTATGGGAGGAGTCCGAAAACGAATTTTTTTTGGAAACCTGGCTAGATAGCTTGGAAAACAATAGAAAACAAAATAACTAAGAAAACAAGTTAAATTTTTAAAATCGGTCCAGTATTTCTGAAAAAAAATTCCACATGTTAAATCCCCATAGACATCTTCACTCTCTATGGGGATTTAACGTGGGGAAATTGTTTTTTCGTAATAAAATCAATATTTGACAAAATTTCACGAAATAAAAAGAAGGCTCATTCTTAATTTTTCCTTTAATTTAATAAGAAAAAAAAAAATGGTTTTTTAATTGTTTATATAGCCGTAACATTTGGGCAGCTTTCGTGAAACAGTGAGTGAGTGAGTGAATAGCGTTTAACGTCCGCTTTTCTGACATAGAGGTACAAGCCTCAGGGAGTCGGGTCACGCAGACGGGTCAACGGGGTCGTGTCCCGTATCCACCTTCCGAGGGGGGTAAATCCCAACTTCAGAACTCAATATTTACAATCAAAATATATATTCAGTCCTGGAATTAGAACAACCTGATCTGGTGCCAGGCCCTCGCCACACCAGCATCATTTATCCCATCCCCTAAAGTAATAGGATTAGCGCTAATCTTACTTTTATATATGGGGCATAGCCTGACTCAACTCTCACATACAAGAAAGCCAAAAATGTACATGAGGGCCAAATCCGGTATAGTGGGTTTCGGAAAGTATGAACACAATCGTTAAGCCAGTTTAGTCGCCTTTTACGGCAAGCAATGGCTACTGCAGCACTATTCTCAGGATCAGTTGATCCCGCCCCGGTGCCTGCACTGGGCTTCGTGAAACAGACAGTAGTGTGCTAGCCGACAGAATAGAATAGAATAGAAGTTAAATTGGTCAGAAATACTATAAACCCCATTTCTCCAGTTACATGTACAGTACAGTCTGCTCTCGTTTACTCAAAGTCCAAGGGACTGAGGAAAATACTTCGAGTTAACGAAAATTTGAACTTTATTATATAGGAAAACATGCACTTGGTACCATCAATTTGACTTATCAGTAGTTTGACTTACAGTGGGGTCAGCGTGTAAGTGCACACACGAACGAACACGGCAGGTTGGAACCAACCTGTCGTGTTCGTTCGTGTGTGCACTTACACGCTGACCTCACTGTAGAGACTTTGAGGTAACGAGTGTCGACTGTACGTTACAAGTAAATAATCTGGTATATATCAACATGGGACAAAAGAGCCCCATAACTAGAGCAAATGTCTAACCAAAACCTAAAATGCATTATAAACTCTAGCCATTTAAATGTCAGAACATGACCTTGACATTGGTCGCCGGGGCTGCATGGGTGGGCAATAGTTCTAGAATCAAGATATGCACACAACCGCCTGTGCTAATCTTGACAATATTTGTCAATTGTTTTATTTCCGAATACCCGAATATTGCGCTTTAAATCAAGCAGTTTGATTCGCTGCACATTGGATGTGCAATAGCTCATGTTCAGCCAATCAAACTGCTTGATTGCGAGTTGACATTGGCGGATGTTCAGAAACGTTGACATCTGGGCAAGTTTAACCCAGGCAGCTGTGTATGACGGTGAAAAAGCACAATGTACTGTCAAATACTATCAGTCTAATCCACTCGTGGCTTTAAATGTATGGGGGTGTGGGCATTCAACGAGAATTAGACTGGGAATCACGCCCGAGAGGCGCGAATTTACTAGAGAAAAACATTTTCTAGGAAGTGGATATTATATGTGACTGTGACTGGAAAATGGGGTTTATGGGCTTTGCGACCAGTGCAGATCCAGATCAGCCTGTGCATCCGCACAGTCTGATCAGGATCTGCAACGTCCGCCATTCCATCAATGAAAAACTCGTGATGTTTCTAACAAGCAATATAGATCGTTATCAGGCTACAGGAATGTGCTATTTGATCAAGAGCTACGATGGTCAGAAATCCCATAAGCACCATTTGTTCTGTCACAGCCACATATGTCCACTATAGGGTTAACTGTATTGTAATTTTCTAATTTGCGGCGTATATCAGAAAATGATAGGTCGGAAAATCTGTTTAATGGCGACGCGCTAGCGGAGCCATTAAACATGTTTTCGGACCTATCATTTTCTGATATACGCCGCAAATTTCAAAATTACAATGCGGTTAACCTATTTCTAATGCACTCCTTTACGACTGGCGTAGGAATACATATTGAAATAATTTGCGACCGTTCATCAACAATGATACACCTGCAATGTATGACCATCAGCCAATCAGATTGCGTGATATTTATAGAGTGCATTAGAAAACGTTATCTATGCTGCCACCATCACCATAGATAGACGCTGTTCTCGTCATCGGGAATTATTCATATTTGATTCCAGTAGCCTATTTCACCAACATTGCAAAGTATACTTACCTAGCAAAGTATACTTTGAGGGAGAACTTTTCAATTTAAAGATAAATTTATTAATTTATATTATACTGAATTTATTACATTATCACAGCCATTTTGGCTGTGATAATGTAATAAATTCAGTATAATAATTCTGCATACGTTTAAACATCAAATATATGCAGTCGTTATGTTCTATATGACATAATGCATTTCGGGAAAAATAAATGATTACTCCCTCAATGTATACTTTGGTAGATAAGTAAACTTTGCAATTTTGATGAAATCGGCTACTGGAGTCAGAAATTAGACTGTCGATTTCAGATAATCTAACTGTAGCTCCCCGTTGGTTGCCCGCCAAACACCACAACCCCCACCAACCGTACCCCCGGTGGGGAAGATATTGATATTAATGATTGCAGAGATACTAAAATACATGCACATACAACTTTAATGTTATTTGTTGAAGAAGAAAACCTATTATTACACTCTTGCGAGTTAGTTGCATGGGTTTCGCTGTGAGAGAAAACCCGTAATCAACTCCTTACAAATAATACACCGTGAAGAGAACACCCTTCATTGCACCCTCTTTTATTACAGTCAAAATAAATTTATTTGAACATTTCTAGCGAGTCTCGACTAATGTACATGTACAATGGTAATTTGGATTTAAAAAAAGTTAACATGACGTCACGATTGCATGATTGACGTCACACAAAACGCGGGAAACACGTCAGTGTGTAACTATTCATACGCACAGCACTATTCTTTTGCTTACAATCTATAAAATAAATATGCATATATATCCGCCGTGAAGTGTAATAAATAGGATATTCCATCGTACATGTTTGAATAGCGGAAATAATACACGCGTGTCCGTCGGTACGCTCACTCTTTGCTTTCGCGGAAGCCGACGCACAATCGTGTATTATTTCCCGCTATTTAAAATGTACGATGGTATATCAAGGTGCATGATCACGTGGTTACAACAACAACAACGTCGCCCACTCCAAAGTAAGTATTATTTGATATTTTCCTTAATATGCAACGGATTTTGATGAAATATGGCGCAGCAAACGCGTCTTCATGAGCTGCATTTGGTGGTATATGAAGTTTGGCACAGACTTATGTCGCTTTTGCGAAGAATCGATTTCCGTGTCTCCGACACGGAAATCGATTCTTCGCAAAAACGACAGAAGTTTGGGCGAAAATAGAGAGACCACCAAATGCAGCTTAACAAGACGCGTTTGATGCGCCGTATTTCATCAAAATCCGTTACGTAATAATGACACTATAAAAGAATACGTACTTTGAATCGGTACTTGTTGTTGTTGTTAGTACAACGTGATCATACACCTTGAATATCCTCTATGAAAAGAATGAAACCTGTGCTGACATTACAAAGTACAATGATGACATTTTGCACAACTGAGGCACACACTAAGAGATTTCTGGGGACCGTTTCACTAAACTTCGTACGACTAAAATGTTCATAAGTGCAAAATTGTGATGTGTAAATGTCACATCAACAATGTTTTCTTGTAAACAATTATTGGATTTACATTTATTGAGCTATGTTCAATATAAATGTAAATCCATTAATTGAAATTTCCAGACGATACTAAATTTTCCCTTACGAACATTTTAGTCGTACGAAGTTTAGTGAAACGTATGGAAGCCCATTAGGGCCACTTCACTTTTTTTTTCATTTTCTTGAATTTTCGAGATCTTTTCTTGAATTTTCATGATACTTTCTTGAATTTTCGAGATCTTTTCTTGGAATAAATGGAAATTAAAACAAAGTGAAGTGGCCCTAATGGGCTTCCGTAGAAACGACCCTCAGGTGTCTAATTCCCGAAACAGTATAGCCATGGATCGGCACATTCATGGTTCATAGTATGTACATATATCGATGGTATAGTAACACAAGGTCGTAACTGCTATGCTAAAGCATAGCACTTACGACCTTATGTTACTAGACCATCGATATCTAAAACAGATAAGTCAAGTAGAATCATACAGCCATAGACCATGTTGAGAAATCAGGAAAAGAATATTCGCAGCAAAAATTATATTTTTAATAAACAACTAGATAATATATCTACGAAGTCCCACACGTACCTGTTAATGTAATGTATGTATCCGGTTGCTCTTTTATATAAAACATTGACATGTTTTTAAATTACCGTCACAATTGATTTGACTTATCCGTATTAACGCCATCGATTTTGAATCGCCGTAATTTAAATATATTAACAGCACCCATTGCGTGCAGTGTCGCAATTTGATTAAAAATACACACGTATATTTACATGCACGTATGTTTAATCACAAAATAAAAACACCATTTTTATAATTATTTATACCGAATATTTAACACATACATGCACTCTATCCCTCAATCCGACACATCGAAATCACCATTTCTATATACTAATATGTTGTAAACAACAACAATTCAAATATTCATCAAATGGACCTCGGCTAACGTATTCCGTAACCAAAGCATCCACGCACATTGACTGTTGCTTTACAACTACAGCACCGCGCGCTTTACACGGTCACTGTTGTTTCACAACTGCAGCATCAGCGCGAGTTCACAGTTTTAACTCCTCCGCGAGTATCTTTTTCTCCCCAGAGCCGATCGCCAATAGTTTACCAATCACACCGTTTTCCGCGCACGGCTGCTGTGTATCTGTGCAGCGATTGTGGAACTAGTCCCAAGAACTGCGCTGGGACTCTCTTAGGCGAATCATAAAATACTGTGTGTGTTTAGTCTCTATGCGATTGTGTACCTTCCTTCGGACATCTGCGTAATTTCATGAAATACGTTTACACAATTTACAATATTTTCCGTAAATTGTGTCAAAAGTTGACAAGATTTTCCGAGTACATGCGGAATATAATTCCGCATATACTCTGAATATTTTGTCAACTTCTGACTTTATTTATGAAAAATATTGTAAATTTTGTAAACGTATTTAATGAAATTAGGCAGATGTCCGAAGGTACAAAATCGCATGACGTGTCTCATACATGTATATACTTATTTAGGAACATTAAACAAATAAGTCCACTCGCGCAGGTGACGTTAGATTCTGTCAAATGTGTGTTTCCCGCGCACGGATGCGGTGTGTCAGTGCAGCGATTGTGTAACTAGTCTTAAGAACTGTGCTGGGCGACTAATATAGGCGAATAATAAAATACCATGCGTGTTTACCGTTCTGTCTCGCGACAGTACCATCAACAAGTTCAAGCAAAACAAGAAGCATAATTGAACTCATATGAGACACGAAACATTTTGTACCTTCGGACATCTGCGTAAATTCATGAAATACGTTTACAAAATTTACACCATTTTCCGTAAATTGCGTCAAAAGTTGACAAAAGTTTCAGAGTACACATGCGGAATATCATTCCGCATGTACTCTGAAGATTTTGCCAACTTTTTACTTTATTTATGAAAAATATTGTAAAGTTTGTAATTAATGAAATTACGCAGATGTCCGAAGGTACAAAATCGCATGGCGTGTCTCATATATACTTATTCAGGAACATTAAACACTTCAGTCCATTCGCGCAGGTGACGTTACGTCATGACGTCAAGATTCTGTCAAATTATGACGTTGTATACTTCACGCTAAATGTCGCTTTTAGGGAGCAAGATGCAGATAAATTGTGCTATAGTTTATTCTTTTAAAACAGACATAAAGTTTTTGCTCGGTTTTTTTTTTTTTAAATAATTATGAAAAAAAAAGTTTGCAAACAAGAAAATTCTGTTTTTGTTACTGAAAACGGAGTGGATGGGGTAAATATAAATTAGTATGGTGACCCCCTTTTTATTTTTTAAAACTTAAAACACACATATATACAGTCTATGTTCGTTTTTCATGAGGTTATTGTTGGTCTTTTTGTTTAAAAGCTTGCAAGTAAAGAAAATGCTTTGTTTGTACTGAAAATAGAGTGGGTGGGGTAAGCCAAAAAGAAATTTGTTTTTGCCTCAATTGTAAAAAAAAAACAATCATATTTCCGATTGTGAAGCCACCAAATATCGGCCCAAATTAAATATGGGAAACAACGGTGGGCAGTGAGATGAAAACAGCTGTCACCCACTCCTCACGCATCACTATTTATTAATTCTGGAACTGTCGCAATACAATTCGCGTTCAATCTAAAAAAAAACACCTAAATATGTTTATCAAAAATTCCTCGGCCGAATGGAATATGTTTCATGAAAATATTGTCTAACATTGTTATGCCGCAGAATGGAAGCGTGGTTTAAATCAAGGACGTTAAGTCTCTCTATGTCTCTACAAGTGTTTACTATGCGTCATTAATTCTGGGCAATAAGAGGATTTGTCAGATTACGTATATTATGTTTGTCTGTCCACAAATAGAACTGTATAACATCTGCGAAAACAGTACACCCAGATCAGCCGGTGCATTGACAAAGGTGAACATTGAACACACCCAGATCAGCCACAAATGTGCTTACTCGTTGTTTACGTGGAAGCCGACATACACTCTTGTATTATTTCACGCTATCGGAACATGTACATAGAGGATACGTAATAGAATATTAATATTTTTGCAACGAATATGATATATCTGTTCATCTCGTGGTGTGAAATGTCCATATTTCACGAGTGCCGTTATAACGGCACTCGTGAAATATGGACATTTCACACCACGAGATGAACATATATGTCATATTCGTTGCAAAAATATTAATAGCACTCGTGAAATATGGACATTCCACACCACTTGATGAACATATATGTCATATTCGTTGCAAAAATATGAATATCTATTTATTTTATACCGATCCATGGAAATCAGCAGTTTTTTAGACTGTATACGGTAATGAATGTGTATTTGCAGCCTATTTGCGGTCCGGGACTGCAGGTGCGCGTTATGAATATAGATAGCGGAAGTAGTCGTATTTTTACCGGAAGATGTTTATTTCATCGATGAGAACATATGACTTTTATTTACATCGTATAACTATGTATTTCATGGGTAGGTATATAATAAAACTGTATAACATTTGCGAAAACAATACACCCAGATCAGCCGGTGCATTCATAATGGTGAACATTGAATACGCGTATCAGGTTGCGCGGATATTGAATATAAGACACCCATGTGTATTGAACCGTTAGTTTAATAATATTTAGTTTTAGTTTAATACTAGTTTATTGCAAATGTAAACCGCATGGATAAAAGTGCAACAAGCAAAATTGTAAACATTACAAGTTATATCAACATTAGTTTAAACCCACCCCAATAATTTGACCCTGAGAATGTGGGAACCGAAAATTGTCTTCTACTTTTGTTTCATAGTTTGTCTGTTCACTCAATAAAAAAAACATAGTTTGGCAGCATTTTAGAATAATTTCCATTGGAAATGATTCTAAAAGGCAGTCATGTTTTTGATTAGAAGAAAAGGAAAATAAAAAAATAAACAACTGGGAGCCGTTTCACTAACTTTCGTACGACTAAAATGTTCGTAAGTGCAACACATTATGATAGTCTGTAAATTTCACATTATGTATGTTTTCTTGTAAACAATTATTGGATTTACATTTATTGAGCATAGGCTGCATATGCAGCCTATGCTCAATACATGTAAATCCATCAAATGATATTTCTAAGACGATCCTAAATTTGCACTTACGACACTTACGCCCTAGATGACAAAAGTTCATTCAGCAGTGTACGGGTTAGAGGTAAGCACAATGAAACCTGAAAATACACGTATGCTTGTAACATACTGGGATCTGACAGCGCTCCAGATAAGGTGCGTATTGGCGTATTTTACGCACTTATTTTGCTTTTTGCAGCTCAAATAAGTGATTTATATATATATATTTATTGTTTTATCATTTGTTCCCTGTTTAATAAGGAATACAATCAATAATACATTTGTAAAAAGTAAAATATGGATTGAATTTGTAATATCGGGATATAATACTCTTTACATTGTAGATACTGGGCAAAACTTATCTGCAGCGCTTGGGATCATACTCCGTCGTAAAAAAACACACTACTGTCTGTTTCACGTTTTTTTTGCCGACGAACATTTGGCTATTAAACACATTGAATCTAAAACATATTTAAATGTAAGTAGTTTTTCACCAATAACAAAAAAGTCACCCCAAATGTTTGTGTTTGATGAAATTTCATCACATATTTTTCCTATAAAGCTTTATAAGCGCGGGCCCTAATTATAGGTTATAAACCGGGTATGGAAGGTGTTCGAGCCAATTCCCACCCTTAAATATAAGCCGACTGAATGAATTAATGAATGAATGAATTATAGGTTAGTTTATTTGATCTGTATGTGGATATATGCACGAGTTCCGCAGCATGCGATATTACGCGACTTTAGGAGCGCAATATCGTTGCGCGGCGGAACGAGTGGCATATATCCACATACAAAATATCCACATACAAATCAAATAACCTTTGTATTATAAACATAAATCACTCACCATTTATAATCGTCTCCAAAAATATACAAATATAAATGGAGTAAAGGTTAGAAGACACCAAATGGTGCGAAATCGCCCAGGGTGTATGCAAAAGTAGTCCGGTATAAAAAAAATAGTGCGGGTGTTTTGAGGTCACAGACACAGTTTGCTTGCAAATCTTGATCCATTACTACCCAGTTTCACTTGGGGAACATTTTGGGGTGCCTTTAACACCAGTTTTCAGCATATTTGTAGCATTTAAAAGAAAACACTGAACCTGTTGGTCACTTGATGTAAACGGAGTTTCCGTGGCCAAAAATGTACACAATATTGGCGGATATGACAAGGTTGGATTTTTCTTTCTTAGGAGTAAGTGAACCTATTGTTTAGTTCATGCAGAACCAGTACAGACTGGCTGCAGGTCATGTACAAGTGGGTCCCACAGCATCCATACGAATAGTGAAAGTAGGAGAGACTGGCCTTATTGGATGGCATTCGGTTAAATTATATAGTAAAACTATTTGGTGGTGTCTAACCTATAAGGTGTGCCTAGGCCCTATGTGAGATATGTTTTTTTGTAGAATATGAAGTTGGAAGTTTATGTTTCTTGTAGCTATGTCTCTGGGAACATAATTTAAAGTTACTGCGACAAGAGTAATCGAGCAGACTCATTTGTTCTTTTTGTATCGCAGACGGACAGTTATCGGCTTCAAAATCTTGATTTCTCAGCTTTATTTGTCAAATATAATACACCAGTGTATGTAAGTTACCTGTAGGTGATTGGGCTTGGAATGTGACAGTAATATACACCAAAACAGTCATTATAGTGTGCTTTTTTTTTTTCATTGATATTGGCTTCCTGATGGACAATTAAGAAGTTCGGGAAAGTGGCGCGACATCGCGACGATGTTCCAAAATTTGCCAAAATTAGGCGTAAGTGTATTGTTTTCGCATATTGGTATAGTACCAATACACTAGTACTCAGAAAACATGGTTTTTCCTTTCCTCCTGTGTCATAAAGCAAATTTCTTGACTGACCGTTCCAAGCCAGTACCCTTTTGTCTGTCGACCATTCCAGAGTGGCATACATGTTGGTATAGTTTCAGTGATGAGTCTTTATATGTAGAATGGTTAGCTATAACACTATTTAGGGTAATGTTATGTGATTTTATGGAGATTTGTGCTTTTAATTCATCATCTATTACAATTCTCCATAGTTCTGTAGTAGCTCAATTTAAGGCAGAATGTGGACAGTCACATGGTGGAGTTACACAGCTGCTGTGTGACAACCATTTGAGATATTTGCTCCAAACTAGGTACTGTATCCAGGAATAGAAGCTAGTTTTGAATAGTGAATATTGTAGAATGATTTGTATTGGGACTGGTCCATTTAAACAAATTAGTGATGATTTAGTAGGAACTATTTTACGAGGTAAAACGTAGTTCCGGCACTGACCAATATGAACTCACGAGACGTCAATATGGCAAAATATTGACGGCTTGTGTTCCATTCTGTTTCAATGGGAAACGGAGGTACGTATATAATAATCTACTATATAGTAACCGGTACTACATGTATGTCATTTATATTCAATTTCAGAGTAATTTTAGGGTGATTAATATGATGTATGAAACTGTATTGTTATCCCACATAAGCAATATTTAAATTGTATCCACGAAGTATTATCCAGTTCACGGATAAGATAAGGGTGTGGATGGGGTGGGGTGGGGTGGGGAGAGGTAAAAATAGCTCGCGGGATTATCTCCTCATACCGATGGACGATCTGCGCACAGAGCACAGTTTATTTCATGCCATCATGATGGCTATGCTTACAATTCAATGGACGAGTTCTCATATGTTCATTTATTGCATAAAATAGACGTTCACAGTGTAAAAGCACTGTGTAATAAAACTCATAATGCACTACTGTCTGTTTCACGAAAGCTGTCCAAATTTTACGGCTATATAAACAATTCAAAAACAAGATTTATTTTGATAATATTAAATTAAAGGAAAATTTAAGAATGAGCCTTCTTTTTATTTCGTGAAATTTGGTCAAATATTGATTTTATTGCGAAAAAACAATTTCCCCATGTTAAGTCCCCATAGACATCTTCACGGAGTGAAGATGTCTATGGGGATTTAACATGGGGAATTTTTTTTGAATTTTAGAAATACTGGACCGATTTTTAAAATTTAACTTTTGTTTTCTTAGTTAGATCATATCCAAGCTATCTAGTCAGGTTTCGGAGTCAATTTCCAAATTTTTTCGTTTTTTGACTCCTCCCACACTTCCTTACCACTTTTTCCCCCATGTTAAATTCCCATAGACAAATCAATTTTTCGTAATAAAATCAATATTTGACCGAATTTAACGAAATAAAAAGAAGGCTCATTCTTAAATTTTCCTTTAATTTAATATTATCGAAAAAAATATTGTTTTTGAATTGTTTATATAGCCGTAAAATTTGGGCAGCTTTCGTGAAACAGACAGTAGTGTCTGTTTCACGAAACCTGCTCAACGGCTATATGAAAACATGTATAAATGTATTAAATCTTGTGTTAAAGTAGGAAATGACTTTTCAGAATACTTCCCATGCATGGTGGGTGTCAGGCAGGGTGAAAATATGTCACCATTTTTGTTTGCCATGTTTTTGAACGACCTTGAAGATTTTCTCAATGTATGCGGTATTGTTGATTTACAATCGGTTACATCTGACATGTTTCAACATCTAGATATATATGTTAAACTATTCTTGTTATTATACGCTGACGACACTATTCTCATGTCTGAGACAGAAACTGGCCTACAAGATGCTCTAAATTATTTTCATCAATACTGTATTCAGTGGAAATTGGAAGTAAACGCATCAAAAACCAAAATTATGATTTTCAAAAAAATTAAATCATCAAAAAAGATAGCCTTTACATATAACGATAACACAATTGAAATTGTAGACCACTTTACATATTTGGGAAATGTTTTTTCACAAAACGGAACTTTTCATAAGACTAAGAAACATTTGATTGACCAAGCATCCAAAGCTCTTTTCGGCCTATTTAGAAAGATTAACAACTTGTCAACTCCAGTAGACTGTCAGCTTAAGTTATTTGATCAATGTATCACTCCAATTCTCTGCTATGCGTGTGAAATCTGGGGATTTGAAAAAAATTCGGCTATAGAAACAATTCATTTGAAATTTTGTAAAACTGTTTTGGGGGTAAAGAAATCCACACCAAATTTCATGGTTTATGGAGAACTCGGCAAATTTCCGCTTATTATTGACATTAAATGTAGAATTATTTCGTTTTGGGCAAAATAAGTTTCAGGGAAGCAGAGTAAATTATTGTTTCTTATGTATAAGTTATTATATACACAACATGAAGCAAATGTGACTCATTTCCGATGGATTCAGAATGTTAAATCTATTTTAACTGAAATTGGAGTTCCTGGCGTATGGCTTAGCCAGAACGATGTTAATGCTATCTGGCTGAGCCACTACGCCAGGACTCAGCTTCAGAACCAGTTTATTCAGTCATGGCTCACCAGCATCGATTCATCTTCACGTGGAATTACGTATAGAATCTTTAAAACAGAGTTTGGATTAGAAACATATTTAATTAATCTCACGGAAAGGTTAAGAAAAACATTGACCAGATTTCGAACTTGTAATCATAGACTGGCTGGTCGAAACTGGTAGATGGACAGGTGTGCCGAGAGCAAGCAGGGTCTGCAACAAATGTGGCGCTGGTGCTCTCGGTGACGAGTTTCATTTCCTTTTCGAGTGCCGCTTCTATGATGAAGTTCGAAAACGGTATATCAAGCCATTTTATTTTAGAAGACCAAATATTTTAAAATTCGCACAGCTATTTGAGAAAAAATCTGGAAAGCAATTAAGAAATTTAGCTATTTTTATAAGAAATGCTTTATGGTTATAATGACTAGTGAGCTTATACATATGCATTTTGTATTTTTACCCATCGTTGTATTATGTAATCTATTGTATACCTCGTGTGTCACGTATGTGGCTTAGAGTGAATAAAATGTATTGTATTGTATTGTAACAATGCAAAAACAATATTGTTTTCGATATTAAATTTTAGCAAAATATAAGAATGAGCCTTCTCTTTATTTCGCAGAATTTTGTCAAATATTGATATTTTTACGAACAATGATTTCTTTATGGGAAAAACGAAAAACGAAAACAAATTGACTCTGAAACCTCGCTAGATAGCTTGGAAATGATCGAACTAAGAAAACAAGTTAATTTTTGAAATTCGGTTAACTATTCCTGAAACTAAAACGAAGATTGTTAGAAGTTAAATGCAGTTAATTTGTTTTTGCGTCGCATAAGACAAGACTTAAATACGTTTAATATCTAATCAGCGAAGAGACGGACATTAAGGTTTATATTATGTTCCTTGTTTTACGCGACGCATAGACGACAATTGAGGACCTACAATTTCGTCCCTTCGTTTCTTCGTAGCATCAAGACGAAAATGTAAGTTCTTAATGTTCGTCTTTAAGCGGCGAGACAAACATTAATCCCTAGCAATCCACCATACTATACAGATGTATCAGCACTACCATCCTGTATGTATAGTACATGTTCATTCACAAAATATCATATATGCGTCATTCAGGCTTTACAAATGCTTCAAAACATTAAATGGGGCATATGGAATTTAAACACGAGGCGAACATTCCATTGTGATGCTGTCACTGTAAACATGTCAAAATACAACAGTATTGTCAACAATATGATGAAAATCCCGTAAACACGTACCGACGTAACCTTCTACGTGTATATTGCTGACCGGCGAACATGTTTTGTGAACTATCAAAGAATTCCATGTCATTTGAAGTGACACATATGTGTTTAAATCATAACATTTACATCCAAACGAAATTACACATGCTATGATATTTGTCTAACAAAGAAGCACATCGGAACTTCTATAAACCGGACACCAATCAAACACATGTGATTTTTTTTTTTTTTTCATGAGTTCCTTGGTCATTTATCTCTGTTCGTGATCGCATAGCACATAACTCTGGCTGAGAATGATCAAATGCCTGACTTACAGTGAAACCTGTCTAAGCCGGACACCCTGGGAACCTCCAGGATGTCCGATTTAGACAGCTTTCACTGTATAGTGTATATAGAGAATAGTAGGTCAGTGCCGTGAATGGGAAAGAATATCCGGCAAGGCTCAAGAATTTCTTTATTTCTCATCAGAAGTATATGTTGTGACCACTCATTTGAACCGTCTCGCCGAGACGGTTCAAATGAGTGGTCACAACATATACTTTGGTTCCGAAATAAGGAAAATAGATAGAGAATAGTAGGTTAGTGCCGTGAATGGGAAAAAATATCTGGCAAGGCTCAGGAAACGGGATGGGCGAGGCTCTGCCGAGCACATCCCGTTTCCGTGCCGCGCCAGATATTTGTTCCCATTCACGGCACTAACCTACTATTCTATTTATCCCGTCAACACCTACAAATGGCTGAAAAATGCAAAAATTGTATTGACTGGATATCAAAAATGTTTCACGGCACCGTGTTTCACGGCACATACGCACTGTGTTGACGGGATAAGTGGAGTTTCAAGTCAATCGGGCTGAGAGTTGTGGAAATATATGCTACTTACTAGTAACAAGGTGTGGCACCACGTGGTTTCCGAACCCGATTTTCCGACGTGACGTAATCTGTGACGTCATTTTTACAGTAAATTTACTTTAAAATCTTCCTAAGAAACGGAACGGATTTTGATGATATGTAGCGCACCAAATACGATGGCATATGTGTTTTATGGGTGCTCTGAAAGTTATTTACAATAACTTATAACTTTCACGGTTTATTTCTTACATCCACGTGCTCTACTTTATATTTACATTTACGGTAGCCGATTGTTCGTGAAAACAGCAGAATTATGAGATTAAAGCTGCATATACAATAAACGGCAACGTGTACCGCATTTGCTGCGGTATATTTCATAAAAAATATATCATACCATACCTTATAATTCCAGCATTTTAAATAAATTCATCAAGAAAATGTGTTTATTTTCCCTTTTCTTAAGAATTATTTTAACTGCGCCTCACGGTTACGGAAAGTAGTTCGGCGTGGGAGTTTACTGGGATATAAATTTTGGACAGAGACTTGCTACGGGCCAATCAAATGTTAGGGAATTGTGTAAATATTTTTGTGCTGGAACTATGAAAAAATAACCAGAAATATAAAAATTTAGTGCAACCATAAACGCGTAATTCGTTGTTTAAGATGGGCTATATAGCATCAAAAGCCGCCCGCTGGATACTGTTAAAAATGACGTTACAGATTACGTCACGTCGTAAATCTCTCGGAAACATTCGGTAATCCTATATCGATTTACGACGTGACGTAATCTGTGACGTCATGTTTTACAACACTATATTTTCTTTTAGAATCTTTCTAACGATGCTGTACAGCTCATTCTTAAACGATGAATAACGTGTTTTATGGTTGCAATAAACTTTTTTTACAAAACATTTACACAGCCGGGATGATATTTATTTAACTACCATTTTGAAATACCGGATTTATTTCCCGAGACATCTGGAAATTCGATAAAGAAACGATAAAGAAACGAGTGCGGAGCAGATGTCAAATTGTAGTGGAATAAATTGTATATTACATGCTCTTCGAAAAATGTGAAATTTGCTCTTAGACCAACCTATAACGTCAAATAACGTCAATTACGTCTTCTCGTAGGTCTAGGATACTGGAAGGAAATATTTCCTCCTAGACCTCCGAGAAGACGTAATTGACGTTATTTCCGGCGAAGAAACGATGCATACGTCAAAATTGTTGACGTTATAAGTTGGTCTAAGAGCAAATTTCACATTTCACATGGAAGTTCCAGGAAATAAATGATAAATAGCATGTGATATATTGACTTCATTTTGGCCTCAGACGCTAATGCGCATGTCCATCCGGGAGGAGATGCTACGATGATGATAGTACGATACTACGATGCTACGATAACGATAGTACGATACTACGATACTACGATGCTACGATAACGATAGTACGATACTACGATGCTACGATAACGATAGTACGATAGTACGATACTACGATGCTACGATAGTACGATAGTACGATAGTACGATACTACGATACTACGATGCTACGATAACGATAGTACGATAGTACGATAGTACGATAGTACGATGCTACGATAACGATAGTACGATAGTACGATAGTACGATAGTACGATACTACGATGACGATAGTACGATGCTACGATGACGATAGTACGAAACCACGATGACGATAGTACGATACTACGATAACGATAGTACGATATTACGATGACGATAGTCGATGGCCTAAACGGAACACCGTAAACTATGAAATTATTCCTTACACATGCATGTAACTTAGCACCAACCTATCTAGTTTTGTAGATCTATAGTCTCTGCCACAACTCCCATATGACGTCCGTAGCGCTATGAACGATCCAGGAGTTTTTGCAGAGCTACGTGTCCGCAAACTACTGTCTGTTTCACGAAACCTGCTCAAATTTTACGGCCATATAAACAAAGAATTTCTTTTTTCCATAATATTAACTTTTATTGAAATCCAAGAATAAGCCTTCTTTTCATTTCGTGAAAATATGTCCAATATTGATTTTATTACGAAAAAATGTTTTGTCTATGGGAATTTAACATGTGGGAAAAGGAGGTAGAGGAGCTGGCGGAGGAGCAAAAACGAAAAGAAATATGGAAATTGACTCCGAAATCTGCCTAGATAGCTTCGAAATAATATAACTAAGAAAACAAGTTAAATTTTGAAAATCAGTCCTCTATTTCTGAAATTAGAAAAAATGTCCACATGATAATCCCGATAGACATCTTCGAAGATGTATATGGGGATTAAAGATGGAGAAATTTTATTTCGCAATTCACGAACAAATGAAAAAATTTGGGCAGGTTTCGTGAAACAGACAGTAAATAATTCCAGCACAAAAATATTTACACAATTCCCTAACATTTGATTGGTCCGTAGCAAGTCTCTGTCCAAAATTTATATCCCAGTAAACTCCATGCCGAACTACTTTCCGTAACCGTGAGGCGCAGTTAAAATAATTCTTAAGAAAAGGGAAAATAAACACATTTTCTTGATGAATTTATTTGAAATGCTGGAATTATAAGGAATGAATGGCGTTTTTGTGGAATTTATCGGGGATATAAACTTGGAAAAGTCGTTGGAATACTGAACGAGGCCTTCCGGCCTTCGTCCAGTATTCCCGCGACTTTTCCAAGTTTATACCCCGATAAATTCCACAAAAAGGCCATTCATTCCAATAATAAAACTCGAGTATCAATAATTACGTCTATCAGAGCACTCCAACATTTGCCCGAACCACACATGTTCCACGATTTGGCCTGACGGATTAGCTCACAGAGAATCAGCCAACTCATGCACTTGACGTTAGCATCTATAATTCGCTGACTAACCCGTTATGCCATAACATCACCCATGTGACGAAAACAGTATTGGGCGACTTAGCGAAGTCGGCCTAAGCTGCTGCCATCGGGATGATAACTTTTGAGTCATTTTCATTTTCAGGGATAGTTGTTTACAACGATACGAGCCTGTTTCACATTGTATATTGTCAAACGTCAGAAAATAAGTCCTCGTCATGACAGTTGCACGGGACAGCTTCCACAAGTACACGTTATCATGTTTATTGTCAAACGTCAGAAAATAAGCCCTTTTAAGGCTGTTTCGACATACATGTTATCATGGTTATAAATGGCATAATTATCATATTAAATCATCACTCATGTAAGATCCTCTATTTAATAGAGGATCTTACACGAGTGATAATTTAATATGATAGTTATATAACGAGTTTACTGATTTCATAAGAAACGAGGCTATGCCGAGTTTCTTATGAAATTAGTCAACTACTGTTATAAATACCGTTATATTAAATCATCACAAATGTTAGATTCTATTTACTGCATAAGCACATCGTTATACCTATAAACATATTTTCTGTAACGAGCTAATTTGCATATTTATTACACTAGTATAATGCTATTTTATTACACCGTGTTAATAGTTACATGTACCACGCCCATTTTATGCAATAAAACAGATTTCCGCAGTGTTTAGTTAATACAGTGAAACCTCTCTAAACCGTACACCAAGGCAACCTCTGTGATCTTAGTTTTGATATGTTTCTCGATCATTTAGTTCAGATGTTAATGTATGTTCATGATTGCAAAACACGCGAATCCATTTCCGAATCCATTTCCATTTCCGAATCCATTCCCGCCCCAATAATTTTGTTGGGGGGGGGGGGGGCCTATACATAATTCTGTAAATTTTGGATTTTTTATTCTAATATATTTGTGTAATCATGAGTACTGGGAACTTTGCTGAGAACTTTGCTGAGAATGCAGAAAATGGTGTTTCACACCACTTGGATTTCAAAAATTTCAGGGGGAGCATGCCCCCGGACCCCCCTAGCGCTATCGGGCCCTTCGGGCCCTCAATGCATTGAGCCCCCCCCCCCCCACCCCCAATAATGTTCGGCTTCCGCCGCCTATGGACCTCCCAGGGTGTCCAGTTTAGAGAGGTTCCACTGTACAGTGAAATAAAAATCATAATACACTAGTGAAATAAATATGCAAATGAGTACAAACTTGTTATCAGTGATCAGTACACCTTCAATGTATGATGCTGTAATTATGAAATAAAAATAATCTAACATTTATTTTAATTATTTCTTCTCGTTGTTATTGCAATGGTTTACTACATACTTGTACAAGTACGCGACCTGATATTACCATGTTAATATCATTTATTTTAATTATTTCTTCTCGTTGTTCATGATTGCAATGGTCTAATATATACATTCAGAAACTAGACAGCAAATGGAGCTAATCCATAATCCCAAGTGTCTAATATAAGGTTCGGCAATGTCGACATCGTCGAACGTTATCGTGACATTTCCGTCGGAATATCGTGTAATTTGAGCATATATACAGTATTTTCGGTACTTTGATAACATGGGGGCCGTTTCACTAAACTTCGTACGACTAAAATGTTCGTAAGTACAAATTATGATCGTCTGGAAATCTCATTTGATGGATTTACATTTATTGAGCATAGGCTGCATATGCAGCCTATGCTCAATAAATGTAAAGCCATCAATTGTTTACAAGAATTGTTAATGTGAAATTTACAGACTATCATAATTTTGCTCTTACGAACATTTTAGTCGTACGAAGGTTAATGAAACGGCCCCCAGTTCCATTCAAACAGCTGATGTAAGTATACATATTCCGGGGCCGCAGTACACGCAGGTGCCCCATCGTCCGCATCAATGTCAAAATTGCGAACAATCTCGAATCGAGATAACTTTTGATTACATCTTCAGCAATGTGTACTGTTTTAGAGACTTCTAACTTAAAATCATTGATTGTTTCAATGGTAGTTTATTGTGATTACTAGGCGTAGCAAGCGATGAATAAATAGAGAATAGTAGGTTTAGAGCCGTGAATGGGAAACATATCTAGCAAGGCTCAGGAAACGGGATGGGCGAGGCTCTGCCGAGCACATCCCGTTTCCGTGCCGCGCCAGATATTTTTACCATTCACGGCACTAACCTACTATTTTATTTATCCCGTCAACACCTAAAAATGGCATTAAAATGCATAAAAATAACCCCAGTCACCGCACATATTCATACGCAGTGATTAGGTCGTATTGACAGGATATTAAAAATAAATTAAATATTTGACAGCGTTAATGATGTTTATGGTCACCCGTTTACAGACGAATACAATGGAGTGAAACAGTGTGACCGTTGTGAACTGGTATGGTCTGGTGACGTAATGATGTTCTAGTAACGTGGTGAGACACGTGCATTACGTAGGTTTTGGCTTGGGCCCGGAATGAGCATTATCTACAGCCATGGTCAAACAGCACGCGCTGTACGTTTGAACGTGGCTGTGAGCCGAGGTGTTTCAACAGATGGTCATGTTGGTTTTGGGTAATTTACAAAGTTTTGTGCAACTACTAATGCTCAATCTTTACACACAACAGAAATCGTCAATTATCTACACATTCACAATAAATGAGGCTATGTGACGTATGTCGAGTTTCTTGTGAAATCTCTCTACCAGTTTGGAGTTTAATAAATATTATAACCATCGATTATAAGTTAGTTACTTTTTCAATGTACATGTACTATAAACATTTTGACATCTAGTACACTTGGGTTCAGAAATACGATATACATCAAAATATGAAAATAGTTGTCATCACATTGTCATCACTTTCTGCGCACATCCGCACTGGAATGGACTGTGATAATTATGCTAATTTTCCGACCAATCCCATAACAAATATGAAAATTACTTGCAAAAAGTGCAGATCCTGATGAGACGGCTCGTTTCGAGCCGGCTCATCAGTGAGCTTATACATATGCATTTTGTATTTTTACCCATCGTTGTATTATGTAATCTATTGTATACCTCGTGTGTCACGTATGTGGCTTAGAGTGAATAAAATGTATTGTATTGTATTGTATTATCTGGATCTGCACCGTTTGCACACCCCGCTATAGCGGACTTTCTGGTTCAAATTGTTAAAGGTAAATGTCCACTCAGTAGGCACAAAATATTCTTTATATTGGAAACATCATCTGAGACATTTCCTAGCAAAATAAACATTCATTCACCATTAGCCCACGCATTGATTGGCATTATTATACATTTTATATCAGAAGTAAAATTTCCACACTGATATCAGGGGCGATAACCGTGTTTCCTTAACATGTTAACGGACATTACTATTTATTCTCTGTATTCATATTTGCATGTGCAATGATCATACTTTATAATCTGCCTATAATACTATTTTTTTTCAGGTGATGCATTTAATTAGTATAAATAACTAAAAAATATCATGCCTCATTCGCATATGAAAATAGCCTGATACCACCGCGCGTCACTATCAGTAAACTAAATATTACTAAATGATTATATCTGGGACAGCGGGCACTTGTAATTTTTAGAACTGGTGGAATAGTGACACAATTATACACTTATTTAATTCCTATACAGAACATTTTGTGCCTACTGAGTCAAGGTGCATGATCACGTGGTTACAACAACAACAACGTCGCCCACTCCAAAGTAAGTTTTATTCGACAGTTTCCTTATTATTTAACGGATTTTGATGAAATATGGCGCAGCAAACGCGTCTTCATGAGCTGCATTTGGTGGTCTAGGGAGTTTGGCACAGACTTATGTCGTTTTTGCGAAGAATCGATTTCCGTGGAAATCGATTCTTCGCAAAAACGACAGAAGTTTGGGCGAAAATACAAAAACAAGACGCGTTTGATGCGCCATATTTCATCAAAATCAGTTACGTAATAAGGACACTATAAAAAAATACGTACTTTAAATCGGTACTTGTTGTTGTTGTTAGTACCACGTGATCATACACCTTGTGAGTGGGCATGTACCTTTAAGCATCAGTGCATATTAACTATCTGTCATTCTGTCAACCAACTACTACACTACCGCCTGCTCTAATCTTGCCAATATTTGAATTTATTTTCATTTCAAAATACTTGAATATTGTGCTTGTAATCAAGCAGCTTGATTGGCTGAGGCCGAGCTGTGCTACAGCTCAGGCTCAGCCAATCAAGCTGCTTGATTGCGAGTTGAGGTTGCCAATTGGTTTTCAGAAACGTTGACAGCCGGGCAAGATTAACGCAGGCGATTGTGTAGGAACACTTTTCCATGAATGGACAAAATATAATTATTCAACATGTTTACAAGACATTAGACTTCTTTTCTGAGTTTCTGTGCCATACGTTAATCAAGTTTTGTAGAATAGGTTTCCGGGATCCGAGTTTTCAGTTTTATTGGAAAATATCCACGGTTCACGACAGATATATGGTCAGTGTCTTCCTGAGCAGTGTAGCCCCAAATCAGACTGCGCGACCAGCGCAGTCTGATCAGGGGCAACACTGTTCGTCATTTCTCAGTGAATTTATAATTAATATCGAATACATATAATGAATGATATAGAATCGATAGAGGCTAAAATAGTATGTACATGTTGCATAGAAGCAACACTGGGAAATACATTAAGGTCGCTTTTATCATGACAGGTACCACGTGACCTCAATATCTTTGATGTTTAAAGTCAACACTCAATAGTCAGCTTCTACAGAATAAATCACCAATTATATGGGCTTGGGTCTGACATTGACTCTCGTATCGCATCGTCGTTTTGCGCCGATATTTATTTGGAAACAAAAGTTAGATTTTTGTTCATAAATGTCGATACTTGACTACAATGACACCTCTCTAAACCGGACACCCTGGGAGGTCCCCAGGGTGTCCGGTTTAGATATGTTTCACTGTAAATCAGGCATATGACCATTCTGGGACATACCTATGTCTTTTGCAATCATGAACATGCATTATTAACTGAGATGCGTTAATAAGAAACCTCCCAAAATGATAGCACATGTATTTTATTGGTGTCAAATTTAGAGAGGTTCCACTGTATTTCGCTATGGATAAGTAATAGACATAGTACATACAATTGGCAACAAGACTCGAAAACAATATGTTACGCTTGACAGAAATTTCACATCAGTCGTCAACGTTGGTCGTCATTTACGGAAACATGTCTGAATTTCGTCATATTTTAGACGGTGTACGCGGGAAAAACGACACCAAATGTTCTAAACATTTAAAATGTTTTGCCTCCACAATTTTTCACATAAAATAAAACATTAATTTCCAAATAAAACACTTAAATGAACACCTGGTGGAAACAACACAGTCAATATAGCACGTGTAGGCACTTGGGTCAAAGAGGAAATATCATAAATCGTTATCGAAATCGCTAAAACCCTACATCACCCGCGAATTATTATCAAAACGCCATATACACTGCCACCTGCGCTAATCTTGCCAACATTTCGCGAAATTGTTTTATTTTAAAATAATCGAATATTGTGCTCTAAATCAAGCAGATTGATTGACTGAGCCTGAGCTGTCCTACAGCTCAGGCTCAGTCAATCAAACTGCATGATTGGGAGTTGATGAGATGATTGCCAATAGATGTTCAGAAACGTTGCCATCTGGACAAGGTTAACGCAGCCGGTGGTGTACGACCCTTGGTATCGTGCAAATTCGCGTCACGACACAACCGGGCTTATGTATGGCTGTGTCTGGAGAAATTGGGCTTACGAGTTTTGCGATCAGTGTAGATCAAGATCCGCATGTGCGCCGCACAGTCTGATCAGTATATGTCATGCTTCTATTGTATATCAAGCAATATAGATCATTACCAGGCTACTACATAAGTGTGCTATTTGACCAGGAGCTACACGAATCCCATGAATGCCATAATACCTATCTATACAGTCACAGCCACATGTCATTTCTGGCAAGTGTAGATTCAGAATTAACCACGCACTGATATAGCATACACGATACATGATGTCACATGTGGTAATTGACATATCTTACTAAATGTTCTCCTTAACCCGTTCAACCCTAACGAACTGGAATGGACTGTGATATGCTAATGTTCCGACCAATCCAATGGTCACAAAATGATTTTCATGATTCGTCCATTTATGAAAAGGGGGTGTTTTTGTTCTCAAAAATATGAAAATTACTTTCAAACAGTGCAGATCCTGATGAGCCGGCTCGTTACGAGCCGGCTCATCTGGATCTGCACTGTTTGCATAAACCGATATAGCGGGCTTTCGGGTTCAAAGGGTTAAAGAATCGCATATCGCTTTTTCCGTACGATTCACGTGCTCGGTGATTTTGTATAGCCTCGTTTCTTTTGTTTGTTTGTTTGTTTGTTTGTTTGTTGGGGTTTAACTGCATATCAACATCTAAGGTCATTTAAGGCCAGGTCAATGGGTTTAGTACTAAATCCCATATATTACATGTACACATACATGTATATTTCCAAGTACATGTACAAATGGGGGAAAATCAGAATAATCCTTGAAATCGGTAAACTCGTTTAATAAATACCATATTAAATCATATATTTATTTATTTCATCACATTCGTCGCACACAAGAGACTCGGTGCATTTACCTAATTCTGAGCCGTCAGATTTTGTCTCATGAATAAATGACATAAAAAGTTATGTTCTGGGGAGACATTGACCTCTGGTAAAAACAACACATTTGGAATATTGCCTACACATACATCAGGGTTCCCACACAGAAGTGATATACAATTCCCCGACATTTCCCAGACAAAATGCCATTTTTCCCTGACAACAAATGAGCGTATGTTTGTTTATTCAGGTTTTGTGTTTGTTTATTAGTGTTTAACGGCCTATCAACAGCTAAGGTCATGTAAGGCCGGGCAAACGGGTTCGATCCCATTTTAACCTGCTGCATTGGGGGGGAAATCCCAAAATCAGAACGGAATATTTACATCGAGAACAAATATATTCAGCCCTGAAATTAGAATAGGCCAGGTCCATACCACACCAAGTCACTTGGCCCCTTCCCTAAAATAGGATTACGAATAATCGTAATACTCACATACGGGGTATAACCAGATTCAACTGTCACATACAAAATGCCAAAGACGTATGTGAGGGCCAAACCAGGTCTCCAGTCGGGATTCCGGTAAGGATGAATCCCGATCGTTAAATTACCCATCACGTGCTCCCACCTGCCACCCACGTTTATTGAGTTACGTCATTAACTTAAATGTGTGGTATTAATTGCTTCAAGATCAAAGCGTTAGCATGTGAACTCTAAATTAATGTTGGCCTC
This sequence comes from Conchocele bisecta, assembly GCA_029237695.1. Lineage (NCBI taxonomy): Eukaryota > Metazoa > Mollusca > Bivalvia > Lucinida > Thyasiridae > Conchocele > Conchocele bisecta. The sequence continues at coordinate 52,328,888 of CM055278.1, forward strand.
CATATCATATTTTGTTAATTTTCTGAAACAAGTACACAGTCACTGGCTACATGTAAGAATAACAAACAAGAATTCCATATACTTAAATGTGTGTCTAACTTTTCTTCAGAAAGAGTAACATGTGATTCTATCTCATGTCTCATGTATCTAAGTTTATTTCACACATGTAACATCATTACCATTGGCATCAAAGGTAAACATACATGTACTTACAGAAACAATAGTATGGTATGTATTAACATTGTTTTACTTAACACATGTATCAAGTTTCAGGATATTTAAAACTTATCAGGTATCAATAGCGGTTTAATTGCCATTAACGTTATCAATCCAAGTCAATTCATTGTCTCAGCATACGGGCATGGAAGGTCCTAGAGCCAATTCCCGCCATAAAATATAACCACGGAACAGCACTGATTTTCTCAGCAAAAGTGGGACTAACAATAAAAATACTGTTAAGTTTATGCATTTTTTTTTATTTATTCTTCTATTATGGCCAGTTAGTATACGTGTATATAGAGAATAGTAGGTTAGTGCCGTGAAAGGGAAAACATATCTGGCAAGGCTTAGGAAACGGGATGGGCGCGGCTCTGCCGAGCACATCCCGTTTCCGAGCCGCGCCAGATATTTTTTCCCATTCGCGGCACTAACCTACTATTCTGTTTATCTCGTCAACACCTACAAATGGCTTTAAATGCAAAACAAAATAACCCCAGTCACCGCACATATTCATACGCAGTGGTTAGGTCGTATTGACAGGATATCAAATATGTTTCACGGCACCGTGTTTCACGGCACATACGCACTGTGTTGACGGGATAAAAAAATGCATTGAAGAAAATGCTGAACATGGTGTTACAGGTATAAGCAATTTGGTTAATAATTATCGAAACATTAAGATGATTAATAACCATGATGCAAAAGTTAAATTAGTAACTGGCTATTTGTATTTGTTTGCTCTGGTATTAAAATGCTGACCATCACAGACTGAGTACATGTGCGATAGGAGAATGAACTAGCTAGGTTAAATTAACCACCTCATTGCCTCCTTCATTTAGTAAATTCGGAAACAAACAGACCAACGGTCATTGGCCAGACAGTTTTTGGTCTCAAATGCCTGGGTTTGGAAGGTCCTCGAGCCAATTCCTACCCTTAAATATAAGATAAAACAAGAAATGCGTCTGTCGAACGCGGATGCCACCTGCAGCATATTTGAGAAACTGTGACAAAGTGGTTAACCGAAAAGTGTGACGGACGGACAGACGGACAGACGGATGGACGGACGGTTCAAACACTATATGCCACCCGTTTCTTCGAAACCCGGTGGCATAAAAAACACTGTGTACTTAGAAATGTTTGAGCTACTTTCTCAAATAATGATCATAAACAATGAATAATGTATATTATTAAAAGTTAAAAGATAATTGTATATATTAAAAGTTAGATAATGTTTATATATTTTGAAAAGTTAGATAATGTATATATTAAAATGTTAGATATGTATATATTTAAAAGTTTTAGATAAATGTATATATAGGTTAGATAATGTTTTATATATTAAAGTTTAGATAATGATATATATTATTAAAAGATAGATAATGTTATATATTTAAAAGTTTAAGATAATGTATAAAATATAGTAGTTAGATAATGTATATATTAAAAGTTAGATAATGTATATATTTAAAATTAAAGTTTAGATAATGTTATAAATATATTAAAAGTTAGATAATGTTTATATTAAAATTAAAAGTTAGAATAATGTATATATATTAAAAGTTTAGATAATGTATATATATTAAAAGTTAAGATAATGCATATATATTAAAAGTTAATAATGTATATATATTAAAAGTTAGATAATGTATTCGAGTCGACTATGTTTAGTTAACAGCGCATGCGGCAAATTTAGAGGGCCGGAAATCGTATTACATGTACATGTTAAGGCGGAACAGCAACTACAGTGGGGTCAGCGTGTAAGTGCACACACGAACGAACACGACAGGTTGGTTCCAACCTGTCGTGTTCGTTCGTGTGTGCACTTACACGCTGACCCCACTGTACACTGGTCACATATACAGACAGTGGACCGTATATTAATTATATCACTCCACGAATTGTTTGTTATTGCCATTTTCATAGCACTAAGTAGTTTTGTATTTTCGTAACAATGCGCCATGAGACTTCGTATTCGGGATATCAATCCTGTTAATTACGAATGGGTTATGTTATCAGGGCATGACTGGTTAAAGGGTATATTCACTGATATTGCTCTACCTTATGGATTACTGCGATTTGCGCATGCGCAGGTTATCCTGACATGTAGAGTGAGTGAGTGAGTGAATAGGGTTTAACGTCCGCTTTTCTGACATAGAGGTACAAGCCTCAGGGAGTCTACACGCAGACGGGTCAACGGGGGGTCGAGTCCCATATCCACCTGTCCAAGGGGGGTAAATCCCAACTTCAGAACTCAATATTTACAATCAAAATATATATTCAGTCCTGAAATTAGAACAACCTGATCTGGTGCCAGGCCCTCGCCACACCAGCATCATTTATCCCATCCCCTAAAAGTAATAGGATTAGCACTAATCTTACTTTTATATATGGGGCATAGCCCGACTCAACTCTCACATACAATAAAGCCAAAAATGTACATGAGGGCCAAATCCGGTATAGTGGGTTCCGGAAAGTATGAACCCAATCGTTAAGCCAGTTTAGTCGCCTTTTACGACAAGCAATGGCTACTGCAGCACTATTCTCAGGATCAGTTGATCCCGCCCCGGTGCCTGCACGGGGCAGCTGACATGTAGAATAGGCGTTAATATCAAGCATATAGCACACGCTAGACAGTGCATCTCTGTGAATTATCACACGGGGGAAGTGGGTCAGACAGGTCCAGATACTGACAGATAGTGATCTCACCAGGTTATCACATTGCTAACATCAAAGGATTTCGTGCAATAAGTAATAAATAACTTACTGAGATTCGGGTCACTGGTGCCAGTAGCCAATTGTTAAGCTAAATGTTCCATCATTTGCAATACACAGCAACAAGAAAAGCCAGTAGCACAAGAAGGCATTGATATAGAAAGCATATGTTAACCCATTACATTCTGAAGACATATATTATCATTTAATCATTTTACTGATACAAATGTCAAGGTGGGGGATCACGTGGTTTCCGAACGGCATGTCGTCATGTTTTTTAGATATGTTTACAGTAGATTTCCTTTAATAGCTTGCTAATGGAATGACATATTTTTATGAAAAATATCGCAGCAAATGCGGTACACGTTGCCCTTTATTGTATAGGTGGCTTTAATCTCATAATTCTGTTGTTTTGACGAAGAACCGGTTACCGTAAATGTAAATAAAAACTAGAGCACGTGAATGTAAGAAATAAACGGTACTCGATTTTTTGTGAAATTTATAAGTTATTGTAAAGAAATTTCAGAGCACCCATAAAACACATATGCCATCGTATTTGGTGCGCTACATATCATCAAAATCCGTCCGTTTGTTATGAAGATTTTAATGAAAATCTACTGTAAAAATGACGTCACAGATTACGTCACGTTGGAAAATCGGGTTCCGAAACCACATGATCACACACCTTGAATGTATAAGTATTTGTTTCTTATTTCCTTGCAAAAACATATATGTTGTGAACACTATTTGATACCCATCGTTGTATTATGTAATCTGTTGTATACCTCGTGTGTCACGCATGTGGCTTAGAGTGAATAAAATGTATTGTATTGTATTGTATTGTAACCGTCACATCGAACAAGTAATGTCCCGCGACTTGTCATAGGGGCATAATAAAAGGTATGAATTTGAATGCAACACAACGAGTAACATGAGATGGGCGTCAGTTTTCCATTCCTCAGATTTAAGGTAACCATATATTGTCAAAACTTATCAATAATAGCAGTGTTAAAGAATGCAGAATGCAATCAATAATTATTATTTAAACTATAACCTTTCATCTTACTAGTAAACACATATTAACCACATCCAGCAGACATTTAACCCTTTCAACACCACAGACCTCTATAGAGACAATGTTTGCAAACAATGCAGATCCAGATGAGCCGGCTCGTAACGAGCCGTCTCACCAGGATCTCCACTGTTTGTTAATAATTTTAAACGTCGTACAGATTACCATTTTAGAAGAATGGGATAATTTGAATGAACAAAATTAATGAAATAGCGTGAAACATTGGCATGGAACATCCTATTAAGTTACTTGGTGTTGAAAGGGTTAAGGTTAACATATGTTATTTGATCTTGTAGCAACCAAACAGCACATACTTATGCATTCTTGAACAAGAATACCGAATGCTACAGTTTATATTTACGATAATAGAACAAATGCTAATGAGAAAAAAACAATGACAATTTCAGCTATCTGACCTTGACATTGTGGACAGGGTCAGCATAGGTGTTCCACAGAATGTAACTATGGATAAATATGCATGTAAATTTCAAATTAATCTTTAATGTGATTACAGATGTATAAGTCACTTTAAAACCGTTAATTGCAAATACAGAGTAGATGTAACGAGAGAAACAGTGCCATACCATACAGTAAATTATGTTTTTCAAACTGACCTACAGATAGCATTTTAGAGTAAAGCAATTAGCAAACAACACATACATATAATAAGTACTGAATGAATTGGGGTTTACAACACAATTTAAAACTAGGTTCGTCAGTAAGAAAGTGCTTACGGAATACGCCTCTGTCTGTGACGGTACCTTATGACAAGCGGGTGAGGTAATGGTTATTGCAGATGGACAGACAATCTGACTCAAGTATACACACCTGACTGCCAGAGTTAGAACTGCACTTACATGTAGTGCAAATTCATCACTGAATGTATTGACTCTTAACACCAAAATACATGTCGCTATATATGGTTCTGGTGATAGTCATTTTATGCCAGTAGTGTCACTTCATAGTAATTGTATCTTTCTGATATCCATGATCTTGGGATTTAAAATTTCCCTGACATTTGCTAAAATTTCCCTGACAAATATCAAAATTCCCTGACATTTCACTGACCTTGAAGTTCCCTGACTTTTCCCTGACGCGTGGGAACCCTGTAGCCGATTTCACCAACATTGCAAAGTATACTTTTCTAGCAAAGTATGCTTTGAGGGAGTAGTCATTTATTTTTGCTGAAATGCAATATTGCATTTAGAACTAACAATTGCATATATTTGATGATAAAAGTATGCAGAGTTATTATACTGAATATATTACATTATCGCAGCCAAATTGGCTGTGATAATGTAATAAATTCAGTATAATAAAAAATAATAAATTTATCCTAAAATTTAAAATTTCTCCCTCAAAGTATACTTTGCTAGAAAAGTATACTTTGCAATGTTGGTGAAATAGGCTTGTTAGCGAAGACTGAGGCTGTGCCATTGTATGATAAACGTTATGTGATTTTGTACCTTCGGACATCTGCGTAATTTCATGAAATGCGTTTACAAAATTTACAATATCTTTCGTAAATGGCGTCAAAAGTTCCGCATGTACTCTCAAAAATATTGTCAACTTTTGACTTAATTTATGAAGTAGTTGACCGCGGCCCGCATGTCGCGCCCGCCGGGGATTTGATATTAGTAGACCGAAAAACTTTAACGAAAACACAAAACACAATACTGTGCGGACGCACAGGCTGATCTGGATCTACACTGTTGGCCATTACATCAATTAAGCACCTGCCATGCTTCTAACAAGCAATATAAATCGCTATAATGCTATATATAGGAGAAATGGGACTTATGGGTTATGCGACCAGTGTAGATCCAGATCAGCCTGTGCATCCGCACGTTCTTATCAGGATCTGCACTGTTCACCATTACATCAACTAGCGTCAGTAAGCGAGGCTTGCGGAATACCCCCCGCGTGGGCCCAGGTAACCCTAAAATATTGTAAAAATTTCCAAATGTGTGGGCTTGTGACCTTGACTCTGGGCTTAGCGGGAGTGGCATGAACGTGAATTTGTCACAGGGTGGTAGAGGTCCATTGGAGCAATGCGTGTGTGAAATGTGAAGCAGATCCGAGCAAGGAAATTGAAGTTATAACCGATTTCTCTGATGTTAAGTTTTGTAAAGAGACTAAATATGTGACTAAGAGACTAAGTATATACATGTATATATATATGTAACTTTGACCTTCAGATCAGCGGGGGTTGGACGGTTGTAGATTTGTCACAGCATGATAGTACAACCTTAGAGGAATGCACAAGTGAAATAATAAGAATTTTCAATGAAAGCAATAGAAGTTTAACTTATTTCTCTGATGTTATGTTTTGTAAAGAGACTAAGTATTTGACCTTGACATTGGGATCAGCGGGGGTTGGACGGTCGTGGTAGTAGAGCCTTACAGGAATTCATGTGTGAAATATTAAGCATTTTAGATGAAGGAAATAGAAGCTATAACATATTTCTCTGATGTTAAGTTTTGAAAGAGACCAAGTATTTGACATTGACCTTGGGATCACAGGGGGGTTGGACGCTCGTGGATTTGGCACAGCATGGTAGTAGAGCCTTACAGGAATGCATGTGTGAAATATTAAGCATTTTAGATGAAGGAAATAGAAGTTATAACAATATTTATCTGATGTTAAGTTTACGGACGCACACACGGACGGACGGACAACCTGACTCCAGTATACCCCCCCCCCCCCCCCCACCCCCCCCCCCCCCCCACAACTCGTTGCGGGGGTACAATTACATGTAAGCACCTGCAATTAAACCAATAAGCCCGATTTATCCAGTCACATCCGCACAAAGGACATGAAAGTCATTCTTTCAGGAGACATTGACCGCTGATTCAAAACACACATTTCGAATTCACTTTGGACGCGAGCAAGACATCGCACTTTGACTGTCTCGTTGTACAAATGAAGCAATCAGTGTCTGCATAATAAACAACAGCACGTACCAGATCGGAAGAGACACCTGCAAATCTGCATAAAAAGGTGCCGTACGACCATCGCAGACTCTGATCTAAGCCTACGAGGAACGCTGTAGCATTCAAGGAAACGTTTAATGTCTAACATGTCTAACGAACAAACAAGACGCGTGAATCAGGCTGAATATATGAATGTTCTAGCTGATCAGCATCGCTGGTCAAGAAATTCAACATGCACATTTTGGTCATGGCGGATGTCAACTGTCTGCTGCACTCTCGCAGTTGTTGCAATTGCGTTGTAATTTGCATCGCGCTGCGACAGAACAATTATGTATGTACATGTATTGTGCGTTCAAAATAACCTGTTCGTTTGAACTTTTAACTTGAAAATTCATATATCCATGAGAACGTGGTCTACTAAAAGCATATGATAAATGGCTTTTCTAGTGTGTGCGGAATTGCAATGTACAGAGAAACCTCTCTAAACCAGAGACCCTGGGTGTCCGGCTTAGAGAGGTTTCACTGTATGTAAATTAGTCATTTGATCATTATGAGTCATATGTGTGTGTTATGCGATCACGAACGGGTATTATCACATGAGATAAATGACCAACAAATTCATAGAATCAGGGGGCCGTTTCACTAAACTTCGTACGACTAAAATGTTCGTAAGTGCATATTTAGGATCGTCTGGAAATTTGAATTGCTGGATTTACATTTATTGAGCATAGGCTGCATATGCAGCCTATGCTCAATAAATGTAAATCCAATAATCGTTTACAAGAAAACAGTGTTAATGTGAAATTTACAGACGATCATAAGTTGGCACTTACGAACATTTTAGTCGTACGAAGTTTAGTGAAACGGCCCCCTGGTGTTTTCTTGGTGTTCGGGTTAGAGAGGTTCTACTGTACCTACTGTCTGTTTCACGAAACGTGCCCAACTTTTACGGATATATTCACACATATTGTGTTCGATAATATTAAATTTCATAAAAATTTACGAGTTTGGCTTCTTTTTGTTTCGTGAAAGGGGTATGGCCGAAGTACATGAAATTTGGTCCCCTGTCAGAATTTAACAAACTGTGCGAACAACATCTTCAATATAGCCCGACTACGAAACAGTAATTATTTTGATACTATATTTCGTTTCCATTTTAGGATGTTTTGAAGTACGTGGGTATGTTTAATGTTTAGATCCTAAAAAAAGTACGTCAAAACGACGGCATGTAACGTTAACGTCAAGGGGCCACGTCTAGTTTCATGTATGATTATAAGGTTCGACAACGTCCAGTCCCACGGGTGGACATGGTCGAATGTTATTGTTACATTTCCGTCGAATAAATTGTGTAATTTGAGCATATATGCAGTATTTTCGGTACTTTGATAATCTGCTCCATTCAACATGTTAAAACAGCTGATTTACACATACATATTCCGGGGCCGCATTACACGTCGCGTGATGCAGCCGTGTCAATTTCAAAATTTCAGTGTGACCGTTGTGAACTGGTCTGACGCGTTCTTGCAACGTCATGAGACGCATGCATTACATAGATGTTGGCTGAGCCCGGAATTGATCATTGTCTACAGCCATGGTCAAACAGCACGTGCTGTACGTTTGAACACGACTTGAGTGGTGTCGAACAACGGCAGTCATGTAACCATATGTAATGAAACAAGACGTGTCCCGTCATAAATGTGGCATGTCGACACACAAATTCCCGCGGTGGCAGATTGGATAACTCTCGCAAACTTCTCATCCGAACCCACGGACGGACGCTGACTACGGCATCAGGGGTATTGCATAAGCACTCATTCCTTCGGAAGGCGCGCGAAAACAACTACAATGTAGTATCAAAATGCAAATATACAATTACAATGTATTTAACCTAAGCGATAGTAATTCCAAAATAATTCTGCAAATGAAAGGTCAAACACACATGTCATTTGAAACTCACAGTACACTCGATCTAATGACCGCACTGACCGGCGGCGGGAAATAACATTGAAATTAGTGGATCAAAGGATTATGGGAAGAAAACCAGACATACAGGGAACTGATAACTACGTTCTTTACATCGTGGTGATCTAGTAATCACCACCACCCACACCATACGCCCGCCCTCAGCCACACACCCCAAAAAACGTAAAACATTAAAAAAAAAAAAAATTTTTTAATGTACTCGATACCAATATATATTTTCTTAACTGTCAGCATGTGCCCATTTTGTACCTGGTACCAGAAATGAAGCGATATTCCCGAACGTTAAATTTGTGGCGTACGTATGTGCAGACGGACGGACGAAGATACAATGCTATATAGACCACCAATTCACACATACAAACGTGGTGGTCAAAATACATTTCGTGAACCATCAGACAGTGGTCGCCTTACATTTATAAGTTATTGTTCGTATATTTAATTTTTAATAAATTAATTTCGAGCGAGCGTAGCTTGCTCGAAATAGGTTTAAATATTAAAAAATCAATATGTGAACTATAACTATCTTATTTTTGTTGACCCCGCCCCTTTACGTGCACATGCCCATAAACGTGCTTTCTAATCGTGATACTGCTACGTTATTGGCGGTTTGACACTGAATCGATCGAGCACACGCGGTGACATGGTTGGCGTCACGGGAAATTGCGTCAACAAGGCAGAAGCTCTCGTTATAAATATAACTTACTACGTATTGAAACATGATTAATTTAATACATATTAGCGAAAGCGTTGCAATAATGCGATTAATTGAGACGATGCTGAGGTTCTTTGGTCTCGAAACTAGGGTAAACAATAAGGAATGTACATATACATCTCCGAAAAAATATTGATAATTGGTCATATTTTCTAAGCCAATCACTGGCCGGTATCGCGCTCCACTCATTTCACGTATTACAAGACGTAGCCCCAATAAGTTACATATTGCCACATTTAATGACTACATAACTGTTAGTTCGACAGGAAATGGAAACTCAATACGCGGATGGAGACTGTGTTATAAACCTGGCTAATTATAAGTATGTTATTGTTCACATGGATCCCTCGCATTTAATTCCTTAAACATCCAATATGTGAACAATAAATTATACGAATATATATAAATTATGTTTGTGTAAATACGGTGCTGTGGTCATTTACAAACATAATTGGAATGTTTACCAATTTGTCACATGTACGCTAGATAAGTTTCAGATTTAAGTGGACAGTGGCCAATGTACATATGTGGCTGTCCCTGGAGAAATCGTGTTTATGGCATTTGTGACCAGTGAGGCTCCTGGTCAAATAGCACACTCCTGTAGCCTGATAACGAGATACTACTTATTAGAATCATGATGGGTGGTCCATTTATGGCATGGCGAACAGTGCAAATCCTGATCAGACTGTGCGGATGCAAAGGCTGATCTGCATTTACACTGGTCGCAAAATCCATCAGCCACAATTCTCCAATCACAACCACATAATTGGACTGGCAACCTTCACAAATACAATGGACAGAGATGGGTGGGTTTTCATCATCATATACTAAGCATAAACATTTATTAACAATTACATAATGAGGCTACATGTACACACAGTTACACACGAAAAAATAAAATTAATGTTCTTAATTATGCAAGGAAGTACATGTATATTTTGTTACGCTGGAACGGTTTAAACGAGTGGTCACAACACAGGCTCGTATGCAGGAAGTTATAACCGGGGGACCGGTGCGTTAATGGCGGCACGAAGGGCCGGGGTTGCTAAACAAAAATGTTTTACGCACCCACGGACGGGACGGACATCGCACCCACCCCCCCCCCCCCTCCCCCCACCACCACCTGCGTATGGGACTCGGGTCTGGCAACATATATTTTTGAAAGATATTAAGAAAAATAGCGAAGTTGTTCATGCCCCATAGTATCGTATTCGGTATGAAATGGGTTAGAATAATCGTTTGTTTGTTTGTTGGGGTTTAACGGCCTATCAACAGCTAAGGTCATTTAAGGCCGGGTCAATGGGTTTAGTACTAAATCCCATATATTACCTGTACATGTACATGTTCAAACAAATGGGGGGGGGGGGGATCCCAAAATCAGAACTGAATATTTACAATAAAAGAACTATATCTTCAGCCCTGAAATCAGAATAATCCTGGTCTGATGCCAGGTCCTCGCCTCGCCACACCATAATCACTTGGCCCCTTCAAAAAGCAGTAGGATCAGTCATAATCATACTACTTTTATAATGGGTAATAACCCAATTCAACTCCCAGGTAACAAAGAGCCAAAGATAAGAACGTACCGGAGGGCCAAACCAGGCAAATCGCGATTCCAAAAAGGAGGAAACCCACCGTTAATTTACGCCGTAGCGTTCCCCCGACCAACCAATCACTAGAATAATCGTAAATGATCATAGCGAACACATCAATGAATGACCCAGGTATACACTGGTCCCAAATATTCTAATATACTGTTTAGTCACTTGACACCAAGCAAAATACAAGAGACAACAAACGTATTGAAAGTAAACCGCCCATACTGTTGTCACAGCCGCATTAGACGAGATATGGCGAGAGTTCAGCATCCTCTACATGTTACAATGTATGTAACATAACCGTGAATGGCCACAATTGTAGTGTATAGACTCCAGATAAGGAATGTAATATGAGTATTGTCACACCATCATTTCTGTAGCAATTGAGCGTTTCAAAATTGTAATTGGGTAAAATACAATCACACTACTGTTTACACATCAACAGACAAGCAATTGTTGAATAGTTTGCTTTGAAATGAAAACTTGTATTGGCATTTCATTAGAATTGTCTCCTTGGAGACAATTCTAATGAAATACCAAGATGTGTTTTCATGGAAAATAAGAAAAATATGATATATTTGTGGTATGTTTATTGTTTTCTGCAGCATGATAAAGGTACCATAAAATTTGTATTGCTTTTTGGTACTCGCTACTTCTGATTTCAGTTGGGTCTTGGGTATTTAAGCAAATACGCAGCTTATCTGGAGCACTGGTATAGTTTTGTTTGTTTCTTTTCTTTTTTTTTGGTTCGTTCCTTTTTACGTATTTTGTTTTGTTCATGTTTATAAACGTTGTTCGGCTATTATTCAAATGGCAAATAGTTTGTATGTGTCCTAAATTTCAGCAACAAATCTGAATTGTTTATTTTTACAGTTCCTTTCAGTTTTAAGTTTTGTTTTATCTGTTTTATTCTTTTCACAATACATTTTAAACGGTCATTTCTAAATTTGATACTTTCCCAATTTTATTTAAAATGACTCGAAATTCCCAATTACACATGGACAGGTGCATAAACAGGTGTCTGTATCATTCACACTCGCACGTTATTATATAGCATTTTAGCAAAGTGTCATCGATTCGAATGCCAACTTTTATAAAATACCACGTGGTAGCAAGAACGTGTATGAAACGGTCACGTCACATATTGGCACCGTATCTTGAATCGAATTGAAACAAATTTGACTACAAGTTATCAAATTTAAATATGTATAAATGTCAAAATCATAGTAATATATAATATGCATATTTTGACTACCAGTTACCAACAAAACAGAACACATGTACAGTAAAACCTCTCTAAACCGGACAACAAGACCGCATCTGTTTGTTCAATATTGGTAGCTTTAACTGTACTGTACGTATATTAGTAGCGCATGTTCGTGATCGCAATGCATACAAATATGTATTGCAACACTTGTATACCAGATTACAATGAAACCTCTCTAAACCGGACACCCTGGGAGTTGATGGATTTACATTTATTGAGCATATGCTGCATATGCAGCATATGCTCAATAAATGTAAATCCATCACCTCCCAGGGTGTCCGGTTTGGAGAGGTTCCACTGTAGTAAACAGTTGGCGTTATAATGTTAGCAACAAATCCACACAGTTATCATCATAAAATAATAGACCTAATTTAAACAGACTGTTCGAATAAATACGTGTAACATTCAGAGCTCCAGATAAGGTGCGTATTGGCGTATTTTACGCACTTATTTTTAGCAGAATACGCATTGATTATCAAAAGTGGGAGTACAAAATACTCACAGCAATGTGAAAATACGCATTGATTTTCAAATTCAGTAGTGAAAATACTGTCATAAAGTTGAACATTTAGTTAGTTGAGCTGCAAAATGCAAACAGTGCTCAAATAAATGAGTTTTTTAATTTGTTTTATTTTTTATAATATGTTTCCTACTTAATAAGAAAGAAAATCAATAATACAAATGTAAAATACGCACTGAATTTGAAATCTGGTACATGTAGTATAATAGAAAAATACACTTATCTGGAGCTCTGTAACATATTTCATGTCTTAATAGCGTTATCCGAAATATCTGTCTGTAACGCAGGACCACCTACATGTAAGTCACCCTGCGTTAAAGACAGAAATTTCGGGTCATTATGACCCGAAATTTCTGTCTGTAACGCAGGGTGACTTATAAGTGTTACGAGAACTACCGTTTTTGTTCGAAACATAACTATTTTGTTCCGCATGTAGTTAATCTGATATAAAACCCTAGTCGAGTGATATTTAAAGTTCAAACAAATACCAGGATTCCTTTGGCTTAACCCTTCAGCGGGTTCGTAACGAGCCGACTCATCAGGGCCTACATGTACACTGTTTGACGATTTGTTTCCAACAAAATCGCTAATTATGACCTGTTTTTTTTTAATTTCTTCCCACAAAATCACTGATATGACTTGTAAATTGTTTACATAATATATGTAGCCGATTTCATCAACATTATAAAGTATACTTATCTAGCAAAGTATACTTTGAGGGAGAAATTTTCAATTTTAGGATAAATTTATTATTTTTTATTATACTGAATTTATTACATTATCACAGCCATTTTGGCTGTGATAATGTAATACATTCAGTATAATAATTCTGCATACTTTTAATCATCAAATATATGCAGTCCTTAGTTCTATATGACATAATGCATATGGGGAAAAATAAATGATTACTCCCTCAAAGTATACTTTGCTACAAAAGTATACTTTGCAACGTTGGTGAAATATGCTACATGTTTAACTGCATCTGCGAATATCAGATTGAGTAGATGCAGGCTACCGATATATATAATAGTACGAACATTAGAAAGGTCGGGTCCATAAAAAATACATAGGGGTGAAAGAGGTAGTCGATTCCGCTGATAAGGGAAATCCCCTGCGATGTTTTGGCCGAGTAAAGAGATTGGCTGGGCGCTATAAATGATAACATACAATTTTGTATACCTTATCTATCGTAGTTGTAAATATATCTGCCTAATTGCAGCATCTGGATTCGAAATGGATTTATCTAGATTTGTGAAAAAGGCGGCGCGATTTTCGAGAAAATTCAAAATGTTATGAATCAATTGATAGTGAGAAAAGCACGCGTATTTGGCTAAAATTGTGAAAAATAATTACAAATTTCCCAGAATTTGCGATGAAAAGGTTGCAACGTTAGCTTGATTTTTCGCGATTTACATACGTTTTTTTTTTGTGAGGGGAGGGGGGATCCCAAACTCAGAACGGAATATTTACATGTAGAAAAAATATATTCAGCCCTGAAATTAGAATTATCAACACAGTGCGTATGTGCCGTGAAACACAGTGCCGTGAAACATTTTTGATATCCAGTCAATACTATTTTTTGCATTTTAAAGCCATTTTTAGGTGTTAACGGGATAAATAGAATAGTAGGTTAGTGTCGTGAATGGGAAAAAATATCTGGCGCGGCACGGAAACGGGATGTGCTCGGCAGAGCCTCGCCCATCCCGTTTCCTGAGCCTTGCCAGATATGTTTTCCCATTCACGGCACTAACCTACTATTCTCTATCTATTTTCATTATTTCTGAACCAAAGTATATGTGTGACCACTCATTTGAACCGTCTCGGCGAGCACGTGGCGAGACGGTTCAAATGATGGTCACAACATATACTTCTGATGAGAAATAAAGAAATTCTTGAGCCTTGCCGGATATTTTTTCCCATTCACGGCACTAACCTACTATTCTCTATGTACCTGACCAGTAGTCTATTTGATTAAAATTGCAAAGTATACTTATCTTGCTACGTACAGTTTGAGGGAGAAATTTTAAATTTCGGGATAAATTTATTAATTTTTATTATACTGAAAAATGGTGGTCCTTTATTTTCTTGGCGAGGCACAATACGTATTTGTGGCTGTGACTGGAGAAATGGACTTTGAGACACTTTTGGACTTTGAGACACCACGTGACTTTTTTTCTTTTTAATACTACTAGACAGCGGAATGTGCCAATAGGGTGGAACAGGTTCACCATTTGGTACTAAAAATGATTTTCAGATTAGTCCATTTATGAAAAGGTGGTGTTTTTGTTCTAAAAAATATGAAAATTACTTGCAAAAAGTGTAGATCCTGATGAGACGGCTCGTTACGAGCCGGCTCATCTGGATCTGCACTGTTTGCATACCCCGTTATAGCGGGCTTTCGGGTTCAAAGGGTTAATACTGCTAGACAGCTGAATTTGCCAATATGGTGGGATATGTTCACTATTTGGTACTTATTCTTGTTATTGCTGCAGGCACATGGAAGACAGGCAACTAAAGTACGCAAATGACGCATTGAGCGCACGAAGGATCGAACATGAACATTTATTTATTTATTTATGTTTTAAACGGCCATACAAAGTGTAGGGTCGGCGTCATATTCATAGGTAGGGTCGGGTTGCCAGCACCGCAATAGTTTTATTTAGGCCTTATGACCTCAAGAGCGGAAATGTAGCCGAGGTCCGACCTCCGACTGTCACTCCGGCGTCCCGGGTTCGACACCCGATCCCGGCACTGGAGTTTATGAAATATATTACTTCTAGCTGGTTCTACCCAGGTGTGCTACAAACATTATGGTCTCAGTTAGTACATCCGTTTGTGTGTTGGGGTTTAACGGCCTATCAACAGCTAAGGTTATTTAAGGCCGGGTCAATGGGTTTAGTACTAAATCACATATATTACCTGTACAAATGCGGGGGGTCCCAAAATCAGAACTGAATATTTACAATAAAAAAAACTATATATTCAGCTCTGAAATCAGTATAATCCTGATCTGATGCCAGGTCCTCGCCATACCAGAACCACTTGGGCCCCTCCCAAAAGTAGTAGGATCAGTAATAATCGTATTACTTCTTTTATGGACAATAACCCAATTCAACTCCCAGGTAACAAAAGAGCCAAAGATAAAACATACGTGAGGGCCAAACTAGGCAAATCACAATTCCTATAAGAAGGAACATCTACCGTTAATTTACGCCGTCGCGTTCGCCCGACCAACCACCCACTGGTACATCCGTACCGAAAATCTAGAATTACTACCTGAATAATCCAATAATATCCATCCACTCAATATCCATCCATGCACTTCCGCTTCACAGAACTAGGCACACGAACGACTGAATACCTGTTAATGCGATATTAACTTGTTACTTCAGAGCAACTTAACTGTAATCCACTGTTCAAAATGATTAACAGAAACTTCAATCAGCTGATAATTAACTATAACATATAATCGCGAAATCGGATTCCAACTCACTGTAACATATCTAGTTCACCTATAAAGATTGTATTAAACGTATACATATATCGAATCTCTATGAAATACTCATTCATGCACAAAACGGTACAGATCCAGATGAGACGGCTCATGAGCATGAGCCGTCTCATCTGGATATGCACCGTGTTTGTCTATTTTTTATTTACTTGAATTTTATTTTAATTCGGATGTATAGTTTGTTATTTACTTGAAATTGTTTTCGGATGTATAGTTTGTTAGGAAATTAGCACGGAATATACCATGCTATAACATAGGGGTGAACAAATTATTGTAACCTATACTAGTCTAAATGTTTCGGGTTATTGGCAACGGTGTTTCAAAGTTCATGTTGTTACAAATAATAATAACAGATCAAGCGGTAATACACTTTGTGTATAGCCGTTCGGTCATCTTCACGTGTGTATGCTAAAACGAATTTGGACAGTATGTGTAACTTGATTGCCGTAAATTATGGTGGCATATATTTGCCATCGGTTGACATAATTTATCGCAACATGTCTACTTAAATATCACGACATAACGTGAAACTATGTCGACATGTTGAGATAAAATATCACATTATGTCGACATGTTGTGTTAAACTATCACGTTATGGCGACATGTTGTGTTAAAGGTACATGCCCATTCAGTAGGCACAACATGTTCTTTATAGGAATTAAATAAGTGTATAATTGTGTCAATATTCCATCAGTTGTAACAATTACGAATGGCCGCTATACAGATATAATCATTTAGTAATACGTATTTTACTGATAGTGACTCGCTGTGGTATCAGGCTATTTTCATTTTAATTATTTATACTAATTAAATGCGTCACCTGAAAAAATAATATTTCAGACAGATTATTAAGTATAATCATGGCACATCAAAAAATAAATACAGAGAATAAATAGTGAATCAAATGTCTGTTAAAATTTTATGAACCACGGTTATCGCCCCTGATATCAGTGTGGACATTTACGTCTGATATAAAATTAATGCCAATCAATACGTGGGGTAAAGGTGAAGTAATGTTTATTTTGCAAGACAATGTCTCGGATGATGTCTGTTATACAAAGAACAGTTTATGCCTACTGAGTGGGCATGCACCTTTAAACTACCACGTTATGTTGACTTGTTGGGTTAAACTATCTCATAAGGATACTCGAGTTATGCGCCGGACACGAAAGCAGTGCGTGAAAAAAAACCAAAGGGGATAGCTTGAAAATTAGTTAGACAAGAGTTGTCATACTTGCGCGTGACACACCTTTGGGTTGTGATCTATAAAAGTGCAAAGTTTATTGAACAGATACGAAAAGGTATAACTAATATTCGAGTTATTGTCAGAAAACGAAACCAGTATTCGAAAGAAAAGAAAGAGAGATAACTCGAAAAATTAGTAAGACGAAAGTTGTCATTCGGATCATGGTCAGCGTATGTCTGAAGTTTCATATAAGTAGACCAAGAAGTGGTCGAGCTATGGCCTGGACACGAAAGTGTCTGCGGAGGACAATCGCCGAAAAAGCAAAGGGAGATAACTCGTTCTTGTGCACAACACACATTTGGGTCGTGGTCTATGCTGTGTGAAGTTTCATGAAAATAATCCAAAGGGCATCACGGGACGGTTGCAAATAGCCAAAATTGACTGCTTTTCCGAGGGCGGCGGGTGACTTATAAAAATCACCGCCTCTCACTATCAGTTAAAGGCCCTGAACGGCTCAGTATTACAATTTTCCGATTTTTTCAAACACAAAAACATGTTTGGCCACTGATTTAGTACACAAAACTAACATATACTGCCTAATAGATATATCTGAAGTCTTGAGATTTACATCTTAATCGCAATGTGAAGACAACAAAAACTTGTTTTGTGTACCACTCAGTGCAAAATGTCAATATTGACAATTTCATTTCCGTAACCCAACGGCTTCGGCTCGGAAGCGAGTCGATAAACTCCGGCTATCAGAATTCATCGGCCACGAATCGGGGGAGTTGAGGAGTTGACCCGAGCGTCTATCGGAATATCGATCGGGCTTTGAAACACGCACCTGTTGTTTGTTTATCAACAAATATTGATATTTTCATCGACTACAACTCATTTTTGTACCAAAATGAATGCAAAAAGTGTGTGTAAATAGAAACCTGTTGGATTTATGTGTGTGAAAACACAATAGGAGGCCAAATTCGGCAACTTGAGCCGTATAGGGGCTTTAAGGAGGCTCTTGCGACAAGTATTGGAAAATACTCGCAAATGAAGTACAAATCGCGCGCCACAATAAAAATGCAGTAACCGCATCAGATGTGTTTAATTAATTTTTTACAAAGTTACCCCACCCACCTATTTTTGGCCAGACATTTCAACACGACTGAATTTGTCGGAATTGTTTTCATGAAAACATGAGGCACAGGGACTTTGTTATGTTTTGTTCTATCACTTGTAACACCACACCATTTCCTGAAAATGATTCCAAAGCGGGGTCATAGCCACCTCAAAGTTTCGCTACATATGCCCAACAGCATAGCATGCGCCATTTTCCAAGATGTCAAAATCAACCGGAGCTAACATTATGTTTCGTAGAATTATGAAATACTCTAAATAAATACACCTAGTCAAGCCTCCCAAAGTCAAGAAATATTCATAAATCTATTTTTCTAGACACACTGGTGTAGCTTGCAGGGTTGGTAGTGAAGTATATAGGAAATCGTCCACCCCTGTTTTAAAGCTAGACCGTCCCGTGAGACCTAAAGACAAGCAGTCAGTGCGCAAAAAAAACAACAAAGGGAGATAACTCTAAAATCAGTAGAGTTGTCCTTGCACGAGACACACATTTTGGTTCTCGTCTACGCATGTGTGAAGATTCATGAAAATACTCCAAAGTTATGCTCTTTACAAGAAAGCAGTGCGTAAACAAACTAAGGGAGATAACTAGAAAATTAGCACGGCAATAGTTATAGTTCTTGGGCGAGAGACACTGTGGTCTAGGAGTGTGCGAAGTTTCATAAAAATATACCAAAGGATGTTGAATTATGCTCCGGACACGAAATCGGTGCGGGAAAAGCAACAACGAAGGTAGGTAACTCCATAGCACCCACGACTGTCGTTCTGGGGATACAATTACTTAGCAATCCATCAATGTTAAACACACTTCGGGTTTTATAAATATCATTTAAGGAATAAAACCATGTGCCATTGCGTTAACTGTGGTATAAACAGCAATTGGTCCAAAGGACTCCTCGCAAACTTTAACAGACCAATGTTTTTCATACCACAGTGAACGCATCGGCCCATGGTTTTATTACTTATATTTATATACATTTTCTGATAATTTCAAAACTGAAAATAATCTTGTTATACGTCATTTGTTATACGTCATTCTTTTCGTAATGCATGGAACAGCGGCGTTGCCGGTCAACAGCGTGCCGTTATTGACAACGGCGTTGATGACGTCAAACAAATGTTAACCAATGAACAACGTTACGCGACGTCATATGCAAATGTACTGGGATATAATTCCAGCACAAAAATATTTACACAATTCCCTAACATTTGATTGGCCCGTAACAAGTCTATGTCCAAAATTTATATCCCAGTAAACTCCCATGCCGAACTACTTTCCGTAACCGTGAGGCGCAGTTAAAATAATTCTTAAGAAAACGGAAGATAAACACATTTTCTTGATGAATTTATTTCAAATGCTGGAATTATAAGGAATGAATGGCCTTTTTGTGGAATTTATCGGGGATATAAACTTGGAAAAGTCGCCGGAATACTGGACGAGGCCTTAAAAAATTACAATTTTCGGAAAAAAAATCCAAAAAAATAAATCTTTTTTTTTGTTGAGAAGATTGTAATTTTTTATCGCTTCGTCCAGTATTCCCGCGACTTTTCCAAGTTTATACCCCGATAAATTCCACAAAAAGGCCATTCATTCCTATAATAAACACAATATGTTGAATGGGCGCTTCCAATTTCCACCATTAAATAGAAGCCGAAACGAAACGAAATGGGCGTCTCCATTCAGTATGCATTTACGGAAGGTGTAAAATATAGTACTTTATTACACTTTGCAAGTGTTTCGCTGTGAGAGAAAACCCGTAATCAACTCCTTACAAATAATACACCGTGAAGAGAACACCCGTAATTGCGCGCCTGTTTTCTTAGAAACCACGAGTTACCATGCAAAATGTTTCATTTTTATTACAGTAAAAATAAAGTTATTTGAAAATTTGGAAACGGTCTCGACTAATCTAGAATGTCAATGTGATTGAACACATTCCAAACATGCACTCAAATATATGTGGCTCATAGAAACAGCTGCGTAATTTGGATTTCAAACACTTTACATGACGTCACATATGACGTCACACAACGTAACGTCAAACGCGGGAAAACACGTCATTGTATAACTATTCATGCGCACATCACAATTCATTGATTAGAATCTCAAAAATAGACTAAATGTGCATATAAATCTGCCGTGGAAGTGTAATAAACAGGATATTCCATCGTACATGTTTGAATAGCGGAAATAATACACTCGTGTCCGCCGGCGTCCGTGCAAGAAACTCGTTCGCTACGCTCACTCGTTGCTTACGCGGAAGCCGACGCACACTCGTGTATTATTTCCCGCTATTCAAAATGTACGAAGGAATATCCTCTATGTATTACATGTTACGATTATGACGTAGCAAAAACATAATTATGAACGTATCATACCTTCGCCACAATTAATTTCCAATTCACATACAACTTCAATCCACCACGTCCATCAACACAGATCAAGTAGGCACACGACCAAATTAAGTGCATCCCTGGGCAATTTCATATGAACTGTTGATTTAGGTGAGTTAATCTTGTGATCGGTTGATCAGAAATGGGTCAACTCGAGTAACTTTTATGAAAATTAGGCTCACGATCGACAAACTGGACCTTACGTCATTTTCGATCAGCGTAGGCCCGGATCAGCCTGCGCATCCGCGCAGTCTGATCAGGGCCTGCGCTGCTCGTCATGCATTTACCGAAGCAGTTTTACTATCGACTGTCCATTGTTGGCACACGGCATGTGCCAAATGAGCAGACTGCATTTGAAAATTATGTTTATAAAGTATTTTTTCTTGGTCAGGGACCCACTTTGATAATCTGCGAGGACGTTGCTCTCGTGTATATTGTTATTTAAATATCGAATTGCTCCAGGCTGTATTACATGCAGATGGTATGCGATGTTTTCAGCATATTTACATGTAGTTTCACGTAGCCACCACACCACAACCACCATTTCAACACCGGCAATCAAATGATAAACGCATATATGATATATCATCTATGTATTTTTGACCACGGTAGTAGGGCGAACCAACTACTGGATTGTAATCTAATGTAAACCTCGTGTGTCACGTATGTGGCTTAGAGTGAATAAAATGTATGATATATGATATTCGTGGCATGAAAATAGTACAATGTACAAAGTTCTTCGATAATTGTACATGACTTGTTTTCGTATTATACTATGATCTAGAATAAAATTTACTACGACTGCCGTTCTAGCGAAAGAAGCAGTTCCATTTGACGTACATATAGTGAGAAAAGCACAAATGACATCTATCTTCCATTAAACTCAAACCCATGTACAATTTCAAATACAATCGAGGTTCCCGATAATTAGCCGGTACCCATTTACAGCTGGGTGGACTGAAGCAGTGTGGATAAAGTGTCTTGCTCAATGACACAACGCACGCCTCCGGTGAGGCTCGAACCGTTGTATCAGCAGTCCGACACGCCCACCACTTGGCTATTGCGGTCCACATCTTTGCTTTCTAATGTGACAAGTGCGTTCTAGAAGTTCAGACATTTATTGAGGATTCGTATCGATTTCTTGACTCGATTTTAATAGGGACGTATTGCAGATGTTCCATACATTTACAATAACGTACACAATGTACACGTGCTCTACTGTTACATACAGCTAGCAACATTCTTAATTAACCCTTTCACCCCTAAGTAATGAATGGGCTGCGATATGTTAATTTTGCAACCAATTCAATCATCGCAAAAATGATTTTCAGACTATTCCATTTATAAAAAGGGGGTATTTGTTGTTCTCAAAAATATGAAAATTACTTTCAAACAGTGCAGATCCTGATGAGACGGCTCGTTACGAGCCGGCTCATCTGGATCTGCACTGTTTGCATAAACCGATATAGCGGGCTTTTGGGTTCAAAGGGTTAAATGTCCTTCATCTTCAATCCCCATGGAAATTGTATGTGTATCATTGGGGATCGTAGCTAGTTATCTCCCGTTGATTTTTCTTTGTAGAAATCCGGTCTAAATTGCGTAGTTTGGGGCCTTATTGTTTGTACAAAGAGCGAATGTAGAATGATATGATGTGGAAATGAGCAATTATAGTGGTTTTCACTAGTGTTGATCCAGATCATACTACATATCTATGCAATCTGATCAGGGACTTCATTTTTTGACAGATTCATTTTTTCACACGTATTAATGTTATTGCAAACGGTGTATACTCAGATCAGACTGCACAGGTGTGCAGTCTGATTTGGGTCTACACTGTTCGCAAAACTCAGTTGTTGTGTTATACAGTAAGAAATAAATGCTGAAATACAGGACCGGATCTTTATAAATATATTTTCAAAGGGAGGTAACTGAGTACGATCCCTCATTCCCGAACATGGGAACACCTCTAGAAAATACGAGAATAGTCCCTACACGAGGAATGACGCCACGGCAAATGGCACAGCTCGTACATGTGTAGTCACGAACTTGGGGAACACACATTGGAATATGATTTTGAATTAAGTATTATCACATACCTGCAGTCAAACGACGATGGCTATGCAATCAAAGGAATATAATGGACACGATCGGTATTTCGTCCGTCAAGTAGGCACAACAACGATTGAATGGCCGGCAATTTCACGTCATTAAACTGGACGTTGGGCCCAGTTGATCTCGTGATCAGGGATTTAACAGCCCAAACAATCATTGGTCAATTGTCGACTCATCTGTGAGTAAAGTGGAGCTGTGAATGGAGAGATGGAGCTGATGGTATTTATGACCAGTGTAGCTCCTCGTCAAACAGAATACTCCCGTGGCCTGATAAACGCTCTACATTGCCTGCGTAACTGGCGTTTCATTGATAGCATGGATAACTGTATATCCAGATCAGACTGTGCGGATGCACAGGCTGATCTGGATCTGCACTGATCGAAAAACACACACGCCCAATTTCTCCAGTCACAGCGACAAATATGTTAGTGTACATGGAGCTAAATCAGGTGAGCGATTTCGGGTCCAGGTGTGAATATATTTTGCTTAAAAAAAGGTCAAGCCGGTCAACCATGCCTGAAGGGAACGATTATCACGTTTTATTACACTCTTGCAAATTATTTGCACGGGTTTCGCTGTGTGAGAAAACCTTTAATCAACTCTTTACAAATAATACACCGTGAAGAGAACACCCGTAATTGTGCGCATGTTTTCTTGGAAACCACGAGCTACCATGCAAAATGTTTCATTTTTATTACAGTCAACATAAAGTTATTTGAAAATTTGGAAAGGGTCTCGACTAATCAAGAATATTAATGTGATTGAACACATTCCAAACATGCACTCACATATATCTTGTTGATAGAAACAGCTGCGTAATTTGGATTTCAAAAAGTTTATATGACGTCACATTTGACGTCACACAGCGTAACGTCAAAATGCGGAAAACACGTCATTGTATAACTATTCATGCGCACATCACAATTCATTGATGATAATTTCAAAAATGGACTAAATGTGCATATATATCCGCCGTGGAAGTGTAATAAATAGGATATTCCATCGTACATGTTTGAATAGCGGAAATAATACACTCGTGTCCGTCGGCGTCCGTGCAAGCAACTCGTTCGCTACGCTCACTCGTTGCTTACGGGGAAGCCGACGCACACTCGAGTATTATTTCCCGCTATTCAAAATGTACGATGTAATATCCTCTATTTGATCGTTTGAACGTTCGGGTTGACTAGTTGTGCATTGACCAAACAGTGGCAAATACGCAACGAAAGGTTCTACCGTGTTCTATCTCGTTTCTGAAACAGCATTTCCTATCATCTCATTGTGGTCTAGAGATATGCATGTCATACATATGAGAAATGGGCGTTCCTATGTATGGGACGGGACATTTACGACCAGTGTAGGTCCTGATCAGTCTACGCAGAGACTTAGTTCTCACACAGTCATTCAAAGAAAAAAAGACATGCCAGGGATTAAGCCAGTCATTTTGGAAAAAATCGCATTAAATTTTCCATCTCATTTGTTACATATCCAGGATAAACTATCATCCAAGCAGATTTTTTTATTGTTACATGTATTTTTATTATTTCTCATCAAAAGTGTGTGTATGGTAAATTAATCCCTGCATGCTTTTAATTAATGACTACACATCATTATCTGGATGCCCAGTAGATAAGTGAGAAATCGGTCACATTGTGATCATACAAGCACCAAAATTGGCATGCACACTCCCGAGACTACTTTTTTTTAAATGACCCGTTAGGCAGATGAAAATAATTCAAAATGGCGGTCATTTTTCAAGATAACCTTCATTTCCGGTAGCAGAACACTCCGTAATATCGGTTCATTATGTATACGAATTTTGGCAAGTATTAACGTTTTAGCAGGAACGAATTTCGGAACTCGAAACGACGGCTCTGTGAACAGAATGGTAGCAGATCATTAATTAGACGGACTCTTCTAGCCACAGTCACATCTATTGATAAATCAGGAAAGCAATAGCGAATAAAACATGCAACCCGCCCCCCCCCCCCCCCCCACGCGTCCTACCCTCCCGCGACCTCACCCGGTAAGATGTGCAGGAGTATGAACAGTGTTGCCTACATGTATATCTACCAGTGTACCAGTGTTATAATCATTTGTCTACCGGTGTCCACATTCCCGCTCCATCATGGGGTGGAAGACATTGACACAGCAGGGGGCCATTTCACTATACTTCGTACGAATGAAATGTTCGTCAAAATTATTGGCAAAATTATGATAGTCTGTGATTTCACATTAACAATGTTTTCTAGTAAACAATTATTGGATTTACATTTATTGAGCATAGGCTGCATATGTTCAATAAATGTAAATCCATCAATTGCACTTTCCAGACGATCCTTGCAAACATTTTAGTCGTACGAAGTTTAGTGAAACGGCCCCTGGGGCCCGTTTCACTAATCTTCTTACGACTAAAAATGTTCGCAAGTGCAAATTTAAGATAGTCTGTAAATTTCAATTTATGGATTTACATGTATTGAGTATAGGCTGCATATGTTTAGTGACACGGCCCCCAGCTGCGTAGACAGGAGAAAACAAAGCGCATTTGCATAGACCACCAAAATCAAGTATAAAAGTCTTCAACGTGACGACCTATCAATCATAATGAAATATATCATTGAAAACGATGACGTCCCAGAGGGAAATATCGCGTGACCCGGTGTCTGCCATGGAATACC
This sequence comes from Conchocele bisecta, assembly GCA_029237695.1. NCBI lineage: Eukaryota > Metazoa > Mollusca > Bivalvia > Lucinida > Thyasiridae > Conchocele > Conchocele bisecta. The sequence continues at coordinate 52,354,917 of CM055278.1, forward strand.
CAACGTTTCAGTCTCAGACAAGTAATCATGAAATCGTCACCGGTATCAATGGGAGTTTTGCACGAGTCCCTGGTGTCTGCACGCATTTGCATTATTTCCACAGTGGCTATCAATACGTAATTGGTAAGTCTAGATGCCAATTAATATATGCGGTTGCATGGCAATTGAAAACGAGTCCGTGAATTCCGTTAAATTCGTGTCCGCGTGTACTAGTTAACCCATTGGATAATGTAAAATAGAACTCCAGATAATAGAGAAAGGATATATATATTAAGCTTGTTTTCAATCCAATCTCATTTGCATAATTCTGTTTACTGTATGCACTAGTTTCTCGACCAATGAAAGAATAGCATTTCGTCTCAATTAATAGCATATTGCGACGCTTTCGCCAATATATATTGAATTAATCATTACATGTTACAATACGTACGAATTTATATTTAGACAGCAGATGTCCTGCCTTGTTGACGTAATTTCCTGTGACGCGAATCATGTCATCGCGCATGCATAATCGATTCGGTATAAGACCGCCAATGACGTAATAGTATCCTAATTTGCAAGCGTGTAGGAGGCCTCGCTGCGTTCAAACGTAAGATGTGCACGTGAAGGGGCGTGGAAAACGATAAGTAAGCTATAGTTCACATATGGAATTTTTGATAAACTAATTTCTCGTTCGCCAAAGCTCACTACGAAATTAATTTATTATAAATTCAATATGTAAACTATAATAATTATTACATATACTACTGTCTGTTTCACGAAAGCTGGCCAAATTTTACGGCTATATAAACAATTCAAAAACAATATTTTTTCCGATAATGTTAAATTAAAGGAACATTTAAGAATGAGCCTTCTTTTTATTTCGTGAAATTCGGTCAAATATTGATTTTGTTGCGAAAAAAAGATTTCCCCATGTTAAATCCCCAGACATCTTCACGGAGTGAAGATGTCTATGGGGATTTAACATGGGGAAATTGTTTGTAACTCTGTAACTCTGTGACCCTCCCGAGTGTCACAGAGGTACAAGCTGCAACTACTGTCTGTTTCACAAAACCTGCCCAAATTTTACGGCTATGTAAACAATGCAAAAACAATATTTTATGTGATAATATTAAATTAAAGCAAAATTTAAGAACTAGCCTTCTTTTTGTTTCGT